>CAUYPK010039232.1:0-17586 GCA_963574355.1 Loris lydekkerianus | reverse complement strand
GGAGGTGGGTGGAGGGAGGGTGACTGGTGAGATTACACCTGCAGTGCATCTTACAAGGGTATATGTGAAACTTGGTAAATGTAGAATGTAAATGTCTTAGCACAATAACTAAGAAAATGCCAGGAAGGCTATGTTAACCAGAGTGATGAAAATGTGTCAAACGGTCTATGAAACTAGTGTATGGTGCCCCATGATCACATTAATGTGCACAGCTATGATTTAATAATAAAAAAAATACTGAGAAAGAAATGAAAAAAAAAAAAGCATGTGTGCATATATTGCTATACATTTTTAAATAATGTATAAATTTTAAATATGTTTTTGAGACATAATAGACCTATATTAAATAAGCTATAAAGTATATTATTTAATAAATGTTGACTTTGTATATACAATAAAGATAATGAACATATCCATCATCCCTAGATATTTCCATGTGCTCTTCTGTAATCCCTCTTTCCTCCTCTCCCCAGGAAACCACTGATATGTTTTCTGTCACTACACATTTCTTTCCATTAGTTGGAATTTATTTAAATGGAATTTTAGGGAATGTGACTTTTTTGGTCTATCTTCTTCCATTCAGTCTAATTATTCTAAAATTCATCTATCATGCATTTGTTGCGTGAATTGATGTAATTCATGACTTTTCATTGCTGAGGAATATTCTGTTGTGGATATTCCAAAGTTTATCTATCAACCTGTTGAGGGACATGTGGGTTGTTTCCAGTTTAGAGATATTACAAATAAAACTGCTGTGATCATTTACATGCAAGCGTTTGTAAAGACATATGTGTTCTTTTCCCTTCCAACTATCTAGGAGTGAGTGGCTGGGTCATGGTGTATGTTTAACTTTATAGGAAAATGGCAATTTGGCTGGGCCTGGTGGCTCACACCTGCAATCCTAGCATTCTGGGAGGCCAATGCAGGTGGATTGCTTGAGCTAAGGAGTCCCAGACCAGCCTGAGTAAGTGTGAGACCCCATCTCCACTAAAAATAGAAAAACTAGCCAGGCGTTACGGTGGGTGTCTGTAATACCAGCTACTTGGGAGGCTGAGGCAAGAGGATCACTTAAGTTCAAGATTTTGAGGTTGCTGCAAGCTATAACACTATGGCACTCTACCTAAGGTGACAGGGTGAGACTCTGTCTCAAAAAAAAAAAAAAAAAAAAAAAGACGACCTGTTTTCCAATGGAATTATGTTATATTCATTTCTACCTGTAACACATGAGGCTTCAAGTTCCTTACCAACACTTGAATCTTAAGTTTTTCTAATTTTAGTTATTCTAATAAATGTGTAATGGTATCTCACTGTGGTTTTAATTTCCATTTTACTAATAAATGATGATCTTGAATGTCTTCTTATGTTCTTATTTTCCAACTGTGTATCTTCTTTGATGAGGTATCTGTTCAAATATTTTATTTAACTTTCAAAATAAGATTGATTTTTTTTTTAATTATAGATAAAAATATGCACCATAGATGTGGCCCCATTGAGAACTCTTCACATATTCTAGATATAGTCCTTTATCAGATATTTGATTAGGAAATATTTATCTTATTCTGCAGCTTATCTTTTCATTTCCTTAACTGTTTCTTCTGAAAAAGAGACATTTTAAAGTTTTATTTGTTTATTTTTTGTTTTGTTTTACAAGAACTATATAAACTTTATTTTTTGTATGTGTGTGTTTGCAGTCTTTTTTTTTTTATTGTTTGAGATTTGTTAAGAGTACAAAGAATTAGGTTACACTGATTGCATTTGTTAGGTAAAGTCCCCCTCATAATTCTGTCCTGCCCCCAAGAAGTGTGTCATACACCATGACCCCACACCCTCTCTTTCTTCCCCTGTCCCCACCACCTCAATCTCTTAACCCCCACATCGTATTGGATCATTTACTACCTTCATATGAGAAATGAACTCTTTGATTCTTGCTTCCCCATTCTTATGATGCTTTACTAAGAAAAATGTGCTCCACCTCAATCCAGGTTAATATGAAATATCTCAAGTTTCCATCTCTTTTAATGGCTTAATAGTATTCCATGGTACACATATACCATAGCTTGTTACTCCATTTCTAGGTTGTGGGCCCTTAGGTTGTTCCCACATTTTGGCGATTGTAAATTGAGCTGTGATAAACAGTCTAGTGCAAATGTCCTTATGATAAAAGGATTTTTTTTCTTCTGGGTAGATGCCCAGTAATGGGAGTGCAGGATCAAATGGGAGATCTAATTTGAGTTCTTTGCGGATTCTCCACACTTCCTTCCAAAAGGTTGTATTAGTTTCCAGTCACACCTAGCAGTGTAAAAGTGTTCCCTTCTCTGGTGGCGCCTGTAGCTCAGTGAGTAGGGAGCTGGCTACATACATCCAGGCTGGCGGGTTCCAACCCAGCCCGGGCCAGCTAAACAACAAATGACAACTACAACAAAAAAATAGCTGGGCATTGTGGTGGGTGCCTGTAGTCCCAGGTGCTTGGGAGCCTGAGGCAAGAGAATTACTTAAGCCCAGGAGTTTGAGGTTGCTGTGAGCAGTAACAGCATAGCACTCTACTGAGAGTAATATAGTAAGACTCTGTCTCAAAACAATAAAAATAAAAAAATAAATAAAAATAAAAGTGTTCCCTTCTCTCCACATCCACACCAGCAGCTTTGAGACTTTGTGATGTGGGCCATTCTCACTGGGCTTAAATGGCATTTCAGAGTGTTTTTGATTACATGTCTGTGATGATTAGGGATGATGAGCATGTTTTGATATGTTTGTTAGCCATTCATCTGTCTTCTTTAAAGAAAGTTCTATTCATCTCTCTTGCTCAGCGATACATGGGATTGTTGGCTTTTTTTGTTGATTAAATTGAGTTCTCTTTATTGCCTAGTTATCAAGCTTTTGTTCAACTCTTTTCCCATTCTGAAGGTTGTCTGTTTTAAAGTTTTTTGAGTAGCCTTTAGTAGTTTGTGTTATCAAATTTGTTTATTTCATTGAAATCATTATTATTACATGGTTGTTCATAGTATTTTCATAATTATTCTTTTAACATTAATGTCTGTAGATATCTGTAGCCTGTAGAAATTTCACCTCTCTCTCTCTTTTTTTTATTTTTGACCGAGTCTCACTTTGTCACCCTTGGTAGATTGCTGTGGCATCACAGCTCACAGCAACCTCAAACTCTTGGGCTTAAGCGATTCTCTTGCCTCAGCAAGTAGCTGGGACTACAGGTGTCTGCCACAATGTCTGGCTGTTTTGTTGTTGTAGTTGTCATTTTGTTTAGCAGGTCTGGGCTGGGTTCGAATCTGCCAGCTTCGATGTATGTGGCCGGTGCCCTAACCATGGAGCTATGAGCGCTCAGCCTCCTCTCTCATTCTTGACTTTAATTTGTGTCTTCTGTCTTTTTTTTTCTGATTCATCTGACTAGAAGTTTATCAATTTTATTAATCTTTTAAAAAAGTTTCCATTAAATTTTTTCTATTTGTATATTTTAGATTTCATTTTCATTTTGATTTATTAGTTTCTTTCTCATGCTGCTTACTTTATTAATTTATTTAGTTAGTTTTGAGACAGAGTCTCACTTTGCCACCCTTGGTAATGTGCCATGGTATCATAGCTGACAGCAACCTCAAACTCTTGGGCTCAAGCAATTTTCTTGCCTCAGACTCCCAAGTAGCTGGGACTACAGGTGCCTGCTGCAACACCTGGCTATTTTTAGAGACGAGGTCCTGCTCTGGCTCAGACTGTCTCCAACCTGTCAACTCAGGCAATCCACCTGCCTCAGCCTCCCAGAGTGGTAGGATTACAGGTGTGAGCCTGCTCACCCAGCCAACGCTGCTTACTTTAAATTGAATTTGTTTGTTGGTTTGTTGGCTATATTTTTTAAGATACAAGCTAACTATATGCCAGACATGGTTTTTAAGTGCTTTACATTGACAATCTTAATCTCTACAATAATTCTTTATATTATTACCCTCATTTCATAATTGGTGAATACTGAGGTTCAAAGAAGTCAATACAATTAGCTTGTGGCATTAAAGCTTAGACTTATTTGATTTAGAATAGTATTCTATTTTTTCCACTATCTACCTCTCCATTAAGCAGCCTTACACCTGGGCATTTTCTAGACATATATAATAAAGATTTTATCCTCTGCTCTCTCAATAAAAACAAACTTTCATTCTCAGAAGATATAAATTCAATATTTACCTGCCTAAAGGAAGATACATACTTAAAGTTCTTTTGAAGATTCTAGCACACTTAAGAAATTTGGTATCTCCTTCAAAATTATTTTTTTTCTTATCTTACCTCTTTTAAAGCTTAGATATATATATGTGTGTGTGTCACACACATCTGGAATCTTTGACTGACTTGTTCTCTCTTGATGGAAACTAACTTAAGATTCCATAATCTCTTGTTGAAGGAAGCCATCAGCCTAATTTTTAAGACTATTTTCCATTTCTTTAGCTTTCTTCCCTGAACTTTCCTAACCTCCCTCCCTCTCTGTCTTACTACCATGAAAATCTTCTATTAAGGAAGTATTTGATATCAGGAACTTAATTTGCAGGATCTGTTGTCATGATGCAGATAAACACTTGGTAGAAGGAATTAGAATAAGTGTGTTAATAAATTAAAGGAATCTCAGAGAAGGGAATTTCCAAGATGATCTGTGATTGAGGCATAAAGTTAGAAGGGTAGAACTCACCCAACCCCCTATCTCCCCACTGTACAGGGATGGGTCTAGAAGCATTTTTGAACCATGCAGTCTTATCTCCTGGGCTCAGCTGATTGAAGCAGGGCTGGGCACTTGACCTGAAATGGTGCAGTGATGTTATGCGGACAAGTAATATTCTTCCTCACAGGAACTTAGAATTGGGTTTAGATATGCAATTTATTTTCTGCTGGTTATTTTGAAACATGAGTATGCAAATTTGGGAGCTATGGGGCAGCCACATTTGGCCATTTGCTCTCTAAGCCAGCAATAGCCAGTCTGAGAATAAAGGGAATAAAGAGAACACATGGAAGGGGAGATGAAAGACCATCTGGACTCAGAATGGGAGTGAGAAAGGGAAAGAAGGAGGGAGGTAAGGACAGAGAAAAAGAGAAGGAGGGGAGAGACTAGGGAGGAGGAAGGGAGAGACAGGCACTCGGCTGGGTTCTGACCACTTTCCAACTCCTGTTGGGTCGCAGTCCCTTGTTGGGAGACGTTGCTGTGCTGTCTCACCTTCAGTTCCAAGCTATGCCCTTGCATCATTTTCATTTACTTTGTTTGGTTTCAGACAACAAAAAGAACCTTGACACATTTGCTTGTTAGCTCCTCTCCAATTGTGGAATAACAAATATTCAGAAATCATTCAGTGAGCATACTGGGGGGATAGTTGGATAAGCAGGGGTGCATGCTACCCACAGGCGCTTTCCCCCAGGACTGTGGAAGTCAGTTCCTGATGATACAGATTCCTTCATAAAAGAGATGTGTAGGGAAGTTTCCTGATCCTCAGCAGAAAGGGGTGGCGTTCTAAGAGACATCAGCATTTCAGATAGATGGCTTGGGAGTGAAGACCTGTCACTAGATGCATCCACTTGCTGGGGAGGGAGGAGTTATCCAGAAGATGTGTTGAATGAAAAGTATGATGTTGAAGTGCTCCAGGGATCTTGCATCACAAACCACAAATATGATGACAACCGGGTCTGAGCTAAGGGGACAGGGGCATCTTGTTCTTACAGGTGGGGCTAAAGCCTACACATTAGCAAGCAGAAGGATGTAACAATAATTTCCTGATTTTTTTATTTTCTAGGAATGCTTTATGATGTCTCACAAGAAGGGTCTTCTGTTGCCTGAAAGGGAAGACCAGTGTTTAGAGAAGACTCTAAGTGGGAAGGCACGTCCCTCTCCAAAGGGAGTTTTATGCAATCCTCCCCTCTATGCCTAAGTTCATGCAATGCTGTTTATAGCAGGAAGAATTCATCTAGCAAGGCAACCAAGCTCAGAGTTTTTACCAGGATTAAGTAGAATTGAATAAGAACATCGGATAACACATGAGCACTCTATAAATTGTAGCTATTCTACTAGTTCTTCTGCTACTGCCACTGCTGGTGTCCCTGTTAATGCTGCCACGTGTGGTGCCATAGGTACCATAGCAGGCTCTTGGGGCATGTTATTTGCCTTATACAACAAAAGGAAACTCTAACTATTTTTCCCTTACTGCCCTTATTCCAACCCTTTGCAGCTGACTGCACAGAGATGCTACTGTTTATCTCTCGACTACCCCGGAAGAGGCATCTTTGTAGTGTGCTCTGCAAAATGCCTTCTCTTGTGGCATGACTCTGGACCATGGCATCTTAGTCGATGAGGGTCTTTAGAGGTTAGTTCCATTCTCAGAATTACCATCCCGTCTAAACCTCTGGGACAGGCATTCATTTCATTTACTGTTGATTCTTCTCAGGGATGCCCACTCCACTGTTGGACCGCTCTGATTATTTCTACTGACTGCAAGTATGCTTCACTGGAGTTTAGAACCACATGTCCGCCTCTGGAACCACATATAGTAAATATAATCTCTTCCTCTCCACAGAGGCCAGCTCAGGTGAGTTCTCTAAGTCTCCCTTCTACAGCTTGCCCACTTTTTGCCTTTCAATTATCTAAGTCTTACATGGTTTTTGGATGCTGACATTCTGTTCATTCTTCCCTGGGCTTGCTCCAGTGTGCCAGTGTCCCTGCTAAGAGATATGTATTTTAAAATTGGACAACTATTAATACTTCCTGGGCTGCTCAGACAGTATAGAACAAGTGTGGTTCTATCTTTCCCTCAATCTGGACGTTGCCCTGTTTCTCTTAATCTAAGCAATCTAAGTTTGAATTAACTCCTCTTTTTCTCTGGAAAAAAAAAAAAGTGACATGTGGCTCAATGAAAACCTGAAGTACGTTTCACATAAAATGCTATTACATTTTCTCGCTTTCCTTTGTAGTAGATCTTTTGAACTTCTGGCCATTAATCCATTGATTTCTAATACAAATGGTTTCCTTTGTGTGTCACTGATGAGTCTATTAAAAGCTTAGCATTAGTAGATCCAATGGCTCCCTGTTGCTTATAGGAAAAGACCACAATGGCCTTAAATGATGCAGGAATTCTCTCATAACTCGAATTCTGGCATCATGACATAAAGCTTCCTCTCATCCTATATTTTAACCATTCTAAACTATCAGCAGGTCACCAAGCATACACTGTGTCGTGTCTTTGTGTCATTACACCTGCCATTCCTTCTGCTTAGAATTGGCTTACCTCCCTTTCTGTGCCTGGTGAACACCTACCCATCCTTTAAAACCCAGTTCAAATGTCATCTCCTTAATAAAGGCTTCTGTAATTTTATCCGCTACTCTGCCCCAGGAATGCATATATGAGAGGATGGTGGCTTTCCCTTTGCCACATACTTAGGATCATCATTAAGTCCCTGTACTGAGAAAAGTCATCTTCCTAGGTTTACGTATTTCTAGAAATGATGATCTTAATTATCATGTGTAGAGTGTATTAACCCCCCCGCCCCCCCTCCCCCCATCATAGTACTGAGTGCTCTACGTGCACCACCACTCTTTGACTTCACACTGAAATTTATCCCCTGTAGTGAATGCCATTGGTGCACCACTGTACTCCTGCTGACACGGCCTGTGCCTCACAGCTTGAGGGTATTCTCTGGCCTCAGAAGGATGCACTGGCTCAGCCAGTGTTGTTTAGGGCAGAGCTTCAGTGCCAGAGAGTTACCCCCGGATCAGCTCTCAACCAATAATGGAAGGCAGTTAATGGAACTCTTTGCTCCTTGGGCGAGACCATTCTCATGAATGTTCTACTCCGTCTCCCAGAGGTCCTCATAGGGAAGGAGCAGCAATGTTTTACGGTGGTAACCTGCCCACTAATGTCCCTCATGTTTGCTTCTTCCCATTCCTGTTTATTGCCTCGTGTCTGCTACGGCCACCTCCCAAATAGATACTCACTCTAAATCTGCTTTTGGGGGTCAATTTCTAAGGGAACTCAAAGTAAAGCAACTCCATTTGGCAGATGAGGAAACTGAGGCTCATGCAGGTTAAATAGCTTATTCAGAGCCATGGTGAAAGCTCAGGTATGTTGACAGTTCGTTTTTCTCTCTTCTGAGACCCTGGAGGAGAAAGGATCTGGGTCAGCTGGATCTCAGAACACTGCCGAGAGGAAGGCATTCAGGGGCTCAAATCCTCAGCACGTTACCCATTCCTGCATTTATCCACCACTTGAACGTGAGCCAGTGCACAAGCCTCCAAAGGGCAGTAAACTGACACCGAATAATTGAATTCTGAACAAGCCAGACTAATGCAAATATCTGACAAATTGATTTAATTGCCTTCACATACAATAAAGCTGAGCTCTAAAAGGTCAACGAGAAAATGGGAAAGGACCCCTGGGAGCTTCCAGGGAGAGGCTGAGTTTAATACACATTCATCACATTTTATCATCTAATTAGTCCACACAATGCCAAACTGATAGCCGGGGACCAACTCCAGTGTATTGATTATTTGCTTGGCATCTATTATATCACCTTAAGACTGTCCCTGTCATGGGCAAGCAGAAGTTATTTAGCTGCTCAGCAAAAATGGTTGTGCATTTGGAGAAATTGTTTTTCAGTAAGGGGTTTGAGCCTCCAAAAATACTTTCCCTAGACACTGAGGCTGTCTCTGAGTGTTATTATTGACTAGTTTGCTACAAAGGCAGCCACTGGAAACCAACTTTCTCTTGCTTCTGCCCTTATGCAGAATGAATATTTATAAATTGTGTTGTACAGAAAACCCTTTTAAGTTGTAAAATATTTAATTCAGGCAATTAAGTAGTATCAGCCTTGCATGGAAATAGTGGGCAGAAAAAAATGTTCTGGAGAAGTTAATAGAAAGCCAACTGGACTTTGAAATTTTATTTCACTGGAAATGAAAGCATGGATTTTAATCTAACTGTTGGCGGGGTGGGTTTGGGCTTAAGTAAAATGTTGACTCTAGATTGCTCTCTAGAAGGGATGTTGAAACTGAGATTGATCCCAGACTTGAGTGGTAGGATTGTGCCCAAGCGATGGTCAAAATAATGTATTAATTGATGTCCTTTGGAAAATTGCTTCATTGTTATCTCTCTGAGCCTTAGTTTCCTCACTGGTAAAACTGACATGATTTAGTGAGGTGAATTTTAAATGAGCTTATGTATGCTAAGCCCTTTAAACTAAATTTCCATAGCAATATAGATTATTATTGCTATAGGGGCATCCCAAAGCTCTAATATATGGTGTATCATTATCCAAGAAATTTTGCTTCAGCTGATCCTGTATTCCTTTTCTATGTTTATCTTTCTGTGTACAGTCGTCTTCTGTAAGAATTTTCTGCATTCATTAACCCTACTTTGCAATGTTCCATTCACACCTCAATTCCCTGATATCAGGCTTCCATTCCTACCCATTCCTGACACCATCCCTCAGGTTGCACTGATGATTGTGTCACTAAATCCAGCCTCAACCTTTATAACTTTACCTTACACCAACTTTGAGCATCATCCGCCACCAGGAGCCATCTCCCATTTGGAAACACTCTTTGCCTTGCACTATGGCTTTGCTTATTTTCCTCTTATTTATTTATTTATTTTTAAACTGTTTGCCTCTCATTTTCTTTTACAGGATCATCTTTTACTTCTCATTCCGAAGGGCAGAATTTCACTTCCCTTTCCTTCATGCTTCCATCTGATTTTGTCACATAAATTCTCATCAATGATCCCGTGACTCCAAAGCCCCAGGTCTTTTCCCTCCCTTCTTCTTATCTTTCAGTCCATGACCTTTCCTGAGCCTCATCATCTCTCTTGTGCATAAACTTATTAGTTCTATTAATGATCTTCCTGTCTGTTTCCAGGCTTGAGTGACCTCCTGCCTCTTACATCCTCTTCTCAACCTGGTCTTCTATAATGTGTCTTGCTAAATCCAAAGTGATCTTTTTAAAGTACTAATCTAGACTTCTCCAAACTTTTGATGAATTAAAACCATTTTTTGTCCACTTGTTTTCCTGAAATACACTGAAAACAAAAGTAAAGAAAAGCAATAAATACAATTTTGTATTCAATAACCAAGTAGGAAAGGTTTGCAGCTCTAAACTATCATCTATGGAGAATATCTGCTAAATAGAGTTAAATTTGACCCAACCAAGGCATTCCACCTAGAAGAGATACACCGTGGCAGACCTCAGTCAGCATGCAGTCTTCTCCAAATGTACATGGCGGACGTTGCCTCTACAAGGACTGGGAACAAGGGTGGGCTGCAGAACCATCCGTGAGTCCCATTCAAATGCCACACATTGGAGGGTAGTGATTTAGAAACTGTGCAGTGATATAATATTAACAAGAAGCAAGATATTGGTGTAGCAAAGAACAGAGGAGAGAGGTGGGAGGGGATAGAAGAAAAATAAGCACCAGATCATCCGTTAAGAACTTGGATGTACTTCACTGCAGGAGAAATAGGACAGTTGCCACCAACACACATATGCAGAGATACCGCCTGAAGAAAGAGAAAATGCTAATTGCAGGGAGAGGAAGCTGAACAGCACAGTTGGGACGACAGAGTCCTGAGACGCAATCTCTAATTCTGGGTGACTAGCTCTCCTTGTTCGCTCTCTGAGCCTGTCCTCCACACCACCCTTGAGCTCGCAGCTTCTCCAGGGGAAATGACTCCCACTTAAAGATAAATAAAATTTAAAAAATAAAATAAAAGGCAAACTTGGAATGTAGACTAGAAAAATTATGTAGCCATTCTGAGGAAAAGGATACAATTGCTTCTGCACAAAATCAAAGAAGCTAAAGAAAATCAAGGAAGAGACACAATGGCTCAAAAAAGACAAATTAAGAAAAGACAAAGAAAAATGGCTTAGTAGAACTTAAGAACGAAACATAGAGGAGGGAAAAATTTGTACTACATGCAAAAGTCATGGTGGATACATTGATAAGAGTTAGCGTTGCTAAAAATACAGTTAGGAATAAATATAAAATATAGGTTTTGGAAGGCAAAAAAAAAAAAATAGAGAGAACAAAGAGTCAGAAAGGACTGGAGGGCAAAGGAGTTGAAATATGTGTATAATTGGCAGTTCTTTTCAAGAAAGGAAAGAAAAAAAAACAAATGGAATAAAAAAACAATATTAGAGGAAAGAACGTTCTGAATAAAAGGGAAACTATGTTTACACGTTGGAAGGACCCAGCATGAACTAGGAAACATTGGTACCAAATGGTTACCACCCATCCTAGTAAAATTACTGAACACCACGGATGAAGAAAAAAGTGCAAGAAACTTTAAAAGTAAGAAAAAAACTCTAGTGGCTGAGAAAGGGTCTATTACTATCAGCCTTCCAATCCAAGATTTGACACGAATATTTTACATGCATCCAAGTGGAAAGAGGTGAAACCCAGGAAGGATGCACTCGCCGTGTTCTGTGACAAAGCTAGTTCTGTTTAGAACTCAGACAAGTCTGGTTATTATATAATTACGTAGAATAATTTTACACATAAATTATGTTTTCATTGGATCAGATATAGGTGGCTTCAGGGAAAGTTAAGTCAAAGCAGTTAAAGAGAATACTAGTAAGAAAAAACTTAGGAGTTGGGCCAACTTAAATTTCTTTTCCTTGTGCTTTTTGAGATATAATTGACAAATAAAAATCATATATATTTAAGGTATACAATATGTTATCATATACATATACATATATTAGGAAATGATTAACAAAATCGATCTAATTGACACATCCATCATTTCATGTAGTTTTTTCCCTTTTTGTGTGTGTGTTGAGAACACTTAAGAACTATTCTCTTAGCAAATTTCAAGTCTGCAATGCAGCCTTATTAATTATAGTAACTATGTTGCACTTTCTATTCCAGGGACTTAGCTGCATAACTGAAATTTACTCTTTGACCAACATTTTCCCCCCAACTCACAACAACCACCATTCTACTTGTGGCTTTTATGACTTCAGCTTTTGTAGATCTACATGTAAGTGTATCATGCAGTATTTGTCTTTCTGTGAATAAAATTCCATTATACACACACATAGAGGGTGTCAAAAAATGGACAAAACTGTATTAAAATTGTAATACTATATAATGATAACAAAAGATGAATACAAGTCACGTTGAGTACCTCTTATCATTGCAGAGGTCAAATGTGACTCGAGTATTACAGATTTAGTACAGTTTTTTTCCTTTTTAAAAATGGAAACTTTTTTTGTCACTCTGTGTGTATGTGTACTTATCACATTTTCTTTGTTCTTTCATCTGATGACAGACACATAGGTCATTTCTATACCTTGGCTATTGTGAATAATGTCCCAGTGGGCATTGGACTGCAGCTATCTCGTTGAGATACTGATTCCATTTCCTTTGGATATACTATGTATCCTCAGAAGTGGAATTGCTGGACCATATGGTATTTCTATTTTTAATTTTTTGAGGAACCTCAATACTGTTTCCCAAAATGGCTATACCAATTTACATTCTGATAGTGTAAATTTAAAAATAGTATATTAGAAACAGTAAGGTACAGAATTGACAGGCTGGAAAATTGAATTGAAAGAAAAGAGGACAAATTTGAGAAGTTTTCTAGTTTGAAGGGAAAAGAATGATAAAGAGTAAGATCTAAAAATAACATAATAATAAAGATATTAAGTCAAAGGTGGTGATTCTGGTGGATAAAGAGCATACATTGAACTAGTAAATAATTTCAGTCATCAAAGAAAAGACACAAACAAAATTATAGATCACTGAATTGAGCAAAGCCAAGATGTAAGATTGAAAAAGACTTGTAAGGGCAGCGTCTGTGGCTCAAAGGGGTAGGGCGCTGGCCCCATATGCTGGAGGTGGCGGGTTCAAACCCAGCCCTGGCCAAAAACTGCAAAAAAAAAAAAAAGAAAAAGAAAAGAAAATGAAAAAGAAAAAGACTCGTAAGAGCCAGGGACAATGGGACCCTCCCATATTACTAGGTAAGGATTGGAATGACATAGTCTTTGCAAACCCACCAGAGATACAGGTCCTATATGGCCCAACCTTCTCACTTCTGGATGTTTTTCTAGAGAAATTATCATGCAGGTTTTAAATTGATAGCTGTGAGGACATTTATCAAAGTGTTGTTTGTGGTAGTGGAGATTTAAAGGCAAGCTAGGTTTAATCATTGAGGTATGGACTAGTCAAAGGCATGGCTGGCATGCTGTGTATTAACAATACCAACAAGTCAGAAACAACAAATTAGACTCACCCACAGCAAAGTGTTGCTTGCCATGTGTAAAAATGTACAGGCTGGGCTCCGTGGCTCATTCCTGTAATCCCAGCATTGGGGGAGGCCAAGGCAGGAAGATTACTTGAGGCCAGGAGTTTGAGACCAACCTGGGCAACTAGAAAGAGACCTTAGGTCTACAAAAAATAGAAAAATTAACCAGGCATGGTGGTGTGTAGCTGTAGTCCCAGCTACCATGGAGGCTGAGGAGGGAGGATGATTTGAGCCTGGAAGTTGGAGATCACAATGAACTATGACTGATGCCACTGCACGCCAGCCTGGTTAATAAAAAGAGACCCTATCGCTTAAAAAAAAATAATAATAAAAATAAAAAAAAATAAAAAAAAGAGAGAAAGAGAAAGAAAAAAATGTAAGAATCATATGAGGCTTATAGCACAATACCACTTATGGGAATTAAAAATATGTATGCATAGAACAGCACTACAAGTTTTATAAGGGCACAGAGAAACACAAAACCACACAGTTGCCAAAGGGAGGATGCAGGTCAGGGGAGTTAGAGAGGATCTGAGAATAAAAGGAAATAAACAATGCACACTAACTGGGTGATGGGCACACTTATAACTTGGTACAAAAAAAATCCATGTAACCAACACATTTGTCCCCTTGTAATATTCCAAAATTAAAAAGAGAAAGGAAAAAACACAACCCCTCCCCCCAATATATAATGCAAGAAATAAACAATTCCAAATAAACAATGAAATGCGGGATATGAGTTAACACCGCACTTAAACTCCACTAGCAAAAAAAAAAAAAAGAAAAGAAAAATATTTTTCTGTCAGACAGCAGAAAAATAATGAAGAGCTCAACTCCTACATACAACCTGACAGGATATTTGAAATTCAAAGATAAAGCATACTTCAGTTATTAAGTGGAAGGTGAAGTAAACTACCTACAAAGTAAGAAAATTAAGATTGGCCTTAGATTAAATGCTAAAGACAATGACAATGACCAGTAGTCATCTTTGATGGGTTTTTTTTGCATTTTTTTGGCGGGGCCTGGGTTTGAACCCACCACCTCCAGCATATGGGGCCAGTGCCCTTGAGCCACAGGTGCTGCCCCATCTTTGATGGTTTTCTTATATGAGGTATTTTCAGATTTATACATTTCTTCCCTTCATATAAAACCAACCAAAGGTTTCTCATTCTTTTTAGTAGGAAGAGCAACTACAACCTGGGTGCCAGGTGCTCCTGAGTTAATGATTATTTCTAGGACTCCTCAGTAGACCAGGCATCCTCAAACTGCGGCCCACGAGCCACATTAAGCAGTGTGAATTGTATTTGTTCCCATTTTGTGTTTTACTTCAAAATAAGATATGTGCAGTGTGCATAGGAATTTGTTCATAGTTGTAAGCTATAGTCCGGCCTTCCAACGGTCTGAGAGACAGTGAATTGGCCCCCTGTTTAAAAAGTTTGAGGATGCCTGCTGAGTAGACAGAACTAGGACATATATATATATATTTTTTGAGACAAGGTCTCATTCTGTCACCCAGGATAGAGTTACAGGGATGTCATCATAGCTCCCGGAAACCTCAAACTCCTGGGTTCAAATGATCCTCCTTCTTCAGCTTCCCCAGTAGCTGGGACCACAGCTGTGAGCCACCATGCCTGGCTCTTTTTCTATTTTTTGGTAACGATGAGGTCTTGCTCTTGCTCAGGCTGGTCTCAAGCTCCTGAGTTCAAGCCATCCTTGCTCTTCCACATGCCAGAGTGCCAGGATTACAGGCACTGGGCCCTGCCTCACATATGAAGTCTTTTAAGATAAAATATAACATTAAAAAAAACCATAAGTTTATATTCAATTGAAAAAGAGGCCAACTGGGATTTTGTTTGATTTCATCAATATCCTTTTTGTATCTCCTTTCAGCTGAGCCCAAAATCTCAGTGACACCGATATAATTACACATTTAATTGTTGTCTTGGAATAACAATAGCAGCACTATCAACCTACAATGTTATTACTGAAAGCAGTTTCAGACTTTTTAATTTTGTTTGTCTATTTTTTTGTCCTTATGATTTATTCCCTTAAGGATATAAAGTCAAATTACTGTGCTTTGGAGTCATTTGAAATATTCCCTTTTTGGTTACCTAATTAGGTTCACCTTTTTACTTTTGGAGTCTGGGGATTGTATTTCTCTTTATTTAATTTTGTTTTATAATTAGTAAAGTCCTAACCATGGCTTCAAAAACAGATCTATCAAATGAGTTCTATTCAAAAAAATCTATTTTCAATTCCTGATTCTTATAACCTATTTCCTCTCTTTCCTAATTTAACCATTTTAAGCGTTAAGGTTTATTCTATTTTTAAGATGTATATGTTAATTTAACATATAATGGCATGTGATAATATGCTCTAACATGTAATAATAAATATATAAAACAACATGTTATAATAATGTGTCAATTTAACACAATTCAACATACAACATATCATACTATATTAACACATGCTAATTAATACAAGTAGATGTATCATTATATTTATGTATTTAATTCATATGTTGATTAGGAAGTGAGTGTGTATGTATTGGGAGTAAGGAAAAGTTACTTAATTGGTAATCTGCATACATACATGCCAGAGGCATGTTTAGAAAATGGTGGTGTTAGTCTGATCGGAGGGAGGAGTTTTGGGCCCTCTGACTTCAAAAGACCACCTTTTGGGCATTTGTACAAGCTCAGTTAAAGGGTGAGTGGTGGTCTCAACTGGCTTGAACTGGACAAGAGCTGCCCTCTAGTTCCTGAAAAACAACTTTAAGGAACCCACAGTCAGAGGTGTTGTCCATAAGGAAGCCAGTGGGAGTTTGTTTATATATTGTTTGGCTAGTGGGAGTAGTTAAGATCAAGTAGAAGTTGGGTGGGTTAAATTTGGGGGGCTTAATCAGGTTTCAGAAATAGAAAGGCAATTTCCAGATATTCAAGGCTTTAGAAGTATCCTACTAAAGGCAAACCAACAAACAAAAACTCTACAAAGAGTTTATCATCTAGTGTGCAGATGAATTAAAATAAATAAAACTGAAGCCTAAAAGGACTGACAGAAAGTCATGGAATCAATTGAACATAGAGATAAGACAGAGAATTGTTGTTAATTAGCAGTATGCAAATGTGACTAAAACTTGGACGATTCCCATGACAAAAATTAATATTTTGAACATAAGAACTTGGGTTTGAAATTTCAGATAATAAAATACTGGGAAAAAGAGGGGAGAGTAATAATTACAAAGTGTGCTATTTTTCTTATCTATGGATACCAAGTAGTCCTGATTTCAGTGATTGAAGCAATAGATATTCAATTTTTTAAATTTAACTTTGAGCATGCTTTCTTGCTAAAGTATGGACCACAGATAGATTTACTGGGAGACTGGAGGCTGAAGTGCAGTGGCAGGCAGCCCTTTTGCAGCTCTTAGGTTATTCCTGATCTGAGTACCTCTCCATAACAAATTCATTCACACAGAAGGACCAAAAAGATACATACACATTTTTAAAAAGGAAAAACACTGCATTAAAATTGTAATACTCAAGTCATGTTTGACTTCTTCAATTACAAGAGGTACAAGATACAATGTACATGATAAACATTATTGGTATATGTGTATGGTATTACAATTTTAATACAGTTTGTCCCTTTTGTGGGTTGGGGACAGAGTCTTATTCGGTTGCCTTGGGTAGAGTCCTGTGGCACCATCATCACAGCTTACAGCAACCTCAAGCTCCTGGGCTCAAGTGATTCTCTTTCCTTAGCCTCCCAAGTAGCTGGGACTATAGGTATCCACCAGAAAGCCCAATTAGTTATTCTATTTTTTTTTTGTTTGTTTTATTTTTTTTTCCTGGTTATTTCTTAGCTTATTTTTTTTTTTTTTGTCATTAGTTTCTTCTTTTATTATTATTATTAAATCATAGCTGTGTACATTAATGTGATCATGGGGCACCATACATTGGTTTTATAGACAATTTGACACATTTCATCACACTGGTTAACATAGCCTTCCTGGCATTTTCTTAGTTATTGTGTTAAGACATTTATATTCTACATTTACTAAGTTTCACATGTACCCTTGTAAAATGCACCACAGGTGTAGTCCCACCAATCACCCTCCCTCTGCCCATCCTCCCTCCTCCCTCCCCTCCATCTCCCCCTCCCCCTCCCCCATATTCTTGGTTATAACTGGGTTATAGCTTTCATATGAAAGCCATAAATTAGTTTCATAGTAGGACTGAGTACATTGGATACTTTTTCTTCCATTCTTGAGATACTTTACTAAAAAGAATATGTTCCAGCTCCATCCATGTAAACATG
>CAUYPK010039230.1:0-40618 GCA_963574355.1 Loris lydekkerianus | reverse complement strand
GTCATTGTTTTTTTTCGAGCCCGGGCCAGGTTTGAACCTGCCACACTATGTGTTTTTGGCTGGGTTTACCAATTTGCTAAGGGGGCTTAGCCTTTTTTCTTTCTTTCTTTTTTTTTTTTTTTTTTTTTTTTTTTGAGATAGAGTCTCACTTTGTCACCGTTGGTGGAGTACATGGTGTCACAGCTCACAGCAACCTCAAACTCCTGGGTTTAAGTGATTCCCTTGCCTTAGCCTCCCAAGTAGCTGGGACTGTAGGCAATGTTCCAGTATGTGCCACAAAGCCTGGCTATTTTTAGAGATGAGGTCTTGCTCTTGCTCTGGCTCAGGCTGGTCTCGAACCTGTGAGCTCAAGCAATCCGCCTGCTTGGCGTTCCAAGTGCTGGGATTGCAGGCGTGAGCCACTGTGCCCAGCCTGGGACTTTCTTTTTTTGTTCATCAGCTTTCATTAGTGTGTGTGGATTTACTGTGTGGCCCGAGACAACACATTTTTCCAATGTGCAGCAGAAAAGAAAAAAGGTTGGATGCCCCTGATTCTACAGTGTATGATTATTTGTCTTTAAAGACACGGGGCAAAGAGTTAACACTCTGTTTAAAGTAGGCTTAATTGTTTATCTCTTGCTTTGAGATCATAATGGAGCGAGCAGCCTTCTCTGGGTCTTTTCTATTCTGTGAGAAACATGAAAAATAACATTGTTCAGTCCATTGGAAATATCTAGGAATTATGCAGGAAGGTTCAGCTCCACAAGAAAGACAAATTCAGTTATAAAAGCATTTATTGAATAAAATCTATTATATGTCAGTTATAACACCTTTTTTTCTTTCTTTTTTCTGAGACAGTCTCAAGCCGTTGTTCTAGGTAGAATGATGTGACGTCACAGCTCACAGCAACCTCCAACTCCTGGGTTTAAGAGATTCTCTTGCCTCAGCCTCCCAAATAGCTGGGATTACAGGTGCCCACAACAATGCCCAGCTATTTTTTTGTTGCAGTTCTCATTGTTGTTTTAGCTGGCCCTGCTGGGTTTGAACCCGCCAGCCTCGGTGTACGTGGCCAGTGCCCTACCCATTGAGCTACAGGTGATTCCCTTTCTTTCTTTCTTTTTATTTTATTTTATTTTATTTTGTTTTATTTTTTGGAGACATAATCTTGCTTTGTCACTCGGGCTGGAGTGCTATGGCCTTAGCCTAGCAAACAGCAACCTCAAACTTCTGGGCTCAAGCAGTTTTCCTGCCTCAGCCTCCTGGATACTTGGATTATAGGCACACGCTACCACATCCAGCTAATTTTTCTATTTTTAGTAGAGACGGTGTCTCGCTTTTGCTCAGGCTGGTCTTGAACTCCTGAGCTCAAGCAATCTTCTCCTAGAGGGCTAGGATTACAGGTGTGAGCCGCCATGCCCTGCCAGCATTTTTATTTCTTGTTCTTTTTATGCTCTTGGTTTAGTGGGTGAATGCTTCTGTCTGAAACTTAGGCTGGTAATTTTCATCAAGTTTCATCAACTTATCTTGATTTTATTTAGTGGCTTGTGAAAAAAGGGGAAAGTGTTAGTTTTCTGTCTTAATTGACTAGATCTTTCAACCAGAGATTATATTTAAGCTAGCAAACAGGCTGTGTGTTTTTAAACTCACAGTGTTTAAATATTTTCTCTTTGTATTTTAAGATATGGAAGCCCAGGGAATGTCACAAAAGAATACTTTGAATTTTCTGAATTCTTTTTGAAAACCTATGCAGTGGGAATTCAGCAGGTAATATACTTACGCTTTTTAAGTAGAATGACTACCTGTGTTACTACTGAATGTAATTAAGTAATTTCTGTTTAAAAGTAGGTTATAAACATATTAATTCATTGCATATTTATTTAGGATAAAATGCCAGCTCTGGGAATCAAATACAGTGCGGTTTTAGGACCAAATGTCCTAGAGTGGTCACCACAAGAACAGCACTTCCAGACTCTGAGACTCTGAACTCAAGCCTTTTATGTTTTTTGATGCTGGTGTGTGTAGCTGTCCGGAGTATTAGATCTGATTCTTCCATTAGCACTTCCTGATGTCTTCTGGGTTTCTTAACCTTTATTTCTTTGGGCTCCTACCTTTTTGTTTTAATGTTCTATTTTAGAGGATGTGAGTAATACAAGTTGGTCTATTTTAAGAGTAGTTGAGCTTGAATGTTAAGACTCACACCTTAGAACTTACACATTTCTATGCAAGTTTGGGAATGATTCTATACAGTGCAAAGTTAGGAGTTCTTGAAAAACAATTTTAAGTCAATACTAGTACTTAAAAACTTTTAAAACTCCAAAGGACAAGTGAGCTATGAAGATAGGTCCATCAGTGTTGCCATTTATCAGTATTTTTTATATTTCAACAAAGAAAATTTAATAATTATCGACCACTGCATCAGGACCCTCTTGAGGAAGCAAAGATTCATCAGACATGGACGAAAGTTTAAAGAGATAGAGAGTGTTTCTGGATTTTTATGTCTTTATTGTCACCAATATAAAGTTAAGTCCTATGAGCTTGTCTTAAGATGAAAGACTTCCTTGTATGGATTATCACTTTGGTAGAATGTGTATCGTGTGACAATTTTAGAAAACTACAGAATAACTTTCTCACTTGTAGTGAAAATTGGTGAATAATTAGTAAAATTATCTGTTCAGCCACTCACCATAAATACCATGAAAATCAGGAAGCTAGTTAGCTCTCTCCTGCTCTTTCCCCTGCTATTAAACTCTGTTAAGCATGTTATGGTTGATGTCCACAGGGAATGTGTTCAGTAGAATTTTCCCAGTATCATTAAGTGTGTTCAGGTGTGTATATATACATGTGTACACACGTACAGTAGAACCTCTGTAAGTCGACCACTCAAGGGACTATAAAAACTGGTCAACATACAGAGGGGGTGAACATAAGGAACTAGCCCTACTGTCCTGATAGGTGCATGTGATGCATACCCTGTCTATGAAAATTAGGTCGGTGTAGGGAGGTGGCCAACTATGCAAGTTCTACTGTATTTTAACATCTCCTGCCTTTGCATCCATGTCATGAACCCCTTGTACCATAGTTATTTAAGGCCTGTATTCCTGATCTGTGAAAGCAGTTCTCTCCCCAAGAACTGTTCTCCCCTCCATTGTGGTCTCCTTTCCCATCGCCCCCTGCTTTGTATGAGGCACCGCTGTATTAAAAAGACCCCTGCTCAGTATTAGCCACTCTTCGCCTGCATTGCAGTCACAGCTGCTCTGACGTGGTTCCTTTCATATGAACAGTTTTTTAAATCAGTCTCTTGAAAAATAACTTCTCAGTTTTGTGTTACACTTATAAAGACCTTCTGTGGTCTGAGATTATAAAACAGAACTTTCCCACACTTTATTCTAGGAATTCTATGCTTTCATTTTGTTGTCCTTGTTGAAATATTTCCCCATCTGGAGTTTATTTTGGTATGGAGTTTAGTTAGGGAGCTAATTTAATTTTTTCAGAGGTCCAATGAGCTGTGCCAACACTGTATTTTGAATAACTTTTCTTTCCCAATTTGAAAGAGCCTTTATCAAATAATAAAATCTCTTTGCTGTATGGAAGTTTTAAATGTTTATTTAGCCAAACCCGTTTTTTTAAACAGGAGTTTTATTTTATTTGAAAAACTAGCACTGTAATAGAACTCAGACTTACTCTGAGTAATTAATTCTACAGGTTAGAAGTAGGACACATGCCTGGAAATTATAGTGAGATAGCCTTTAGTTCAGTAGAACATGGACTTGTCTAATAAATAAAACTGCCGAGAGATAGTCTCTCATAAAGTATTGACGTTCTCAAAATCTGTTAATTTTTATCTCTGGATTCTGGATTTTATGTCATGCCAAAATTGCCCCCACTCCCTTTTAAGCGTAAATTTGTTTATGTTCTCTTACATTGTCTCTCTTTTCCCACAGGTATTACTAAAAATTTTAGATCAGTATAGACAGAAAGAATACATAGCTCCCCGTGTTCTGCAGCAAGCGTTCAATTATCTCAACCAAGGGATTGTTCATTCTGTCACCTGGAAGCAGATGAAGCCTCACATACAGGTTAGTGTCAACAGTCGTCTCAAGTTGTTCTCTGGTCAAATTAGATTTTCCTGATTTACTGGACAAAGTACATGTTACTAGTCCCGTGTTTTGTAGTAAATATTTTTATTTCCTTTAATAATTTCTAAAAGGTGCAGTCTTATATCTGGTATGAAGGGCTTAGAAATTTAAGTATTTAAGAAGAGTGAGAGTTTTAAATTTTATGAGTTACAAGACTTGGGTTCAGTTAATTTTGTTTGAAATCTCACTTAGCTTCAGTTTCTACTCCACTAAGGCAGATAAGGTTTTTCTGCCTTTCTTATCTATAGGTTGCTAGGATCAAATGAGGTATTGTGTGTAAAAGCATTTTGAAAATTGTCACCTGGAATCTACTAAAGTAGTGTTATTTTTCGAGAAATGAAGCTTGGTATGTGACTGTTTTCTTTTGTAGGTGTGAGCTCTTAAGAAAGGTTTTGGTGGCTCGGCTCCTGTGGCTCAAGCGGCTGAGGCGCCAGCCATATACACCTGAGCTGGCAGGTTTGAATCCAGCCCTAGCCCGCCAAACAACAATGACGGCTGCAACCAAAAAATAGCCGGGCATTGTGGTGGGTGCCTGTAGTCCCAGCTACTTGGGAGACGAAGGCAGGAGAGAGGTTGCTGTGAGCTGTGATGTCACAGCACTCTACCCAGGGTGACAGCTTGAGGCTCTGTCTCAAAAGAAAAAAAAGGTTTTGGTTTCTTTTTTTTTTTTTTTTAATCTGTGAAGTTCTATAGCAGAAGTTAAAGTTTTCTGGTTTTTTAAATCAATTGTTTACCTAAAGTAGAATTCAGCATTGTAATTAAGAACAAATGAGAGTGAAAAATTATGGGCCATTAATAAATGAATTCTTATTTGCATACAGATAACTTTGGGCAATTTAAAGACATTTAGGGGGAAAAAAAAAAAAAAGACATTAGGAACTGAATACCCACCCTCTGTCAAACCATGAGTTCTTAAAGTCTGTATAATGGCGACTGAAAAGAACATTAAATTCTTTCACTTTGCCTTTGGTGTCCAGGAATTTGTTTAGTGTTATTTTATTACAGGTCTTACCAGTGCAGTATCTTTTCCTTATATGGCTGTCTTAATGACTGTTTGCCTAATCACTTTGATCAAACAGTAATAATTTCTTTGCAATTAATAAAGATACTGATTTTATTTATTTATTTTTTTTACTATATTCCTGTAAAGTAAGGGTGAGTTATGATAGCATTTCTTCTCTACTTGATACTTTTGGCCTTATTTTTACATGACTGTAAAGTAGGTATTAGAAAACTTATCTATAGACAGAAGTTTTTTTCTCCAGGACTAGTTTAAGAGATGATCCCGTTTTTACACAACTAATTGTTAGAGAACAAAAGGAGTTAACATAGCATAGCAGCAATGTATGGAGAAACTAGAAGATGGAATTTTTTTCCTACCGAAATCCACACTTCCAGAGTAGGAAATTGGTTTTTAAAAAATGGAAGAAGAAAAGAAAACTTTAATATTATTGATACATTTCCACTTAGGACCAAAATGGAAATGTTGAAAAATTTCAAAATAAGCAACATAATAGTTAATAAAACCTTGACTTAACATTTTCCTTCCTTAAAGAATGGAAGTATTTTTCATAGTGATTTGTTAATAAAACTTTATCATCCCTATTGTTGCTTCAAAAAATAGCATATATGGTTGCCTCTTTCTCCTTTATTACTTGTTTAAAAGCAATCTTTGAACTCTTCAACAACAGCCCTTTCTCAGAGGCTCTTGTTGTCCTGGTTCATCTTAGTAAATGCATGCTTAAAAGATTAAAGTAACAATTAGGACAATTTACGTTAAAAAGGCTGTCAATAACACACTATGGGTATTCCTGAAATGTGAATAACTTACACCTATGTGTTCCCCCCTCTCATCTTAGAATATCTCTGAAGATGTGATTTTTTCTGTGATGTGTTACAAAGATGAGGATGAAGAGCTGTGGCAAGAAGATCCATATGAGTATATAAGGATGAAATTTGGTAATGGGGAATTTTTATTGCTCATCACTTCCTGGATATATAAAGTAATATAACTAAATTTATATTTAAAGTAGATTTTATGACTTTGTTAAATCCTCAAAGTTCTGCTTTGCGCAGTTGTTCTATTGAGTCGGAGCACTTGAGGCTTTTGGGTGTGGGAGCTGGGAAGCCACTCTTCATCTCTCTTATGGGCATCTAAGTACTCACAGATGCTATAGAGATGCCCATCTGCAGGGACCACGCCTTTCTGTGCCCTTCGGATTTCTAGATCGAGTTCTCACTTTGGGACGTCCTTGAATTTCTGCGTATTTTAGGAGCACTCAGATTTGGTTTGTCTCCTTATCCTAGGGACTGTTCCACAAGGGAATGAAATTACCTATGCTGGCCCCACTGTGTGTGGCCCAGTTCTTTTAGTTTGGACCTTCCAGCAAGTTGTTGAACTGTGCAGGTTGCCCGAGTCATTCCCTTGTATCCCCAGTTTGTATTCTTCCTTTCCTTGAATGCTCAAGCATTTCACAGAGCAAAATGTTAATTTGGGTACCTCTGTCTCTCCTGCAACTTAGAAACTTGCTGAGGGCAGGAATTTTATTTATTTTCTTTATTTTGTATTCTTTATCCCTTCTGTACCTCTATATCCCTCTACCAGTGTTCGGCGCCCAGTATGCCTTCAGTAAATATTGAAATAAATAATGGCTGAAACTAATGCATGCTGCAGGTGCTGTGACAATGAAGCGCCTTCCCCCGTGGAGCTAGCTGTCTCTGGCTGCCTGAGCTAACCCTAAGAATGTGGATGCCAGGCTGCCTGGCTGTGTTGTTTTACAGTGCTTTGTGTTTTGTATTAAGTGAGGAGGTGCCTCTTGGAGACAAAGCACAAGGACAGCAGATGAAAGAGAAGCAACATTACCGTGTGCTTTATTCCCTGTTCTCTCTGCGTCTTTTGACACTCCTTACTCATGTGCATGATTTATTACTTCCCCTTTATTCTGCCCTTGTTTGTCCTAGTTTGCCTTGTCAGAGCAGGTGATTAGTCCATCTTTCTTTTTACTGTTACAGGCATTCTTTTAGTGTTTACCTTTTCACACTACTCATGTGTTTTTGTAATGTAAACAGTATTTGTTGGCTTTCAGAAAGCTACCATTAGTTCCTGGAGTCCTCATATCTGATATGTAGAAGTATCTCAGCTTTTAGAAAATAAGGGTTGTGTGTCACTGTGCGATTAACAGTGAGAATTTGTATTTTATGGAGTGCTTAGAAGAGAATATGGATAATTTAAGACCAGCAAAAGTGCTGTGCTTTTTTTAAAAATTTCCTTCTGTGGACTAGAATGTAGTGGCTTTTATTTGATACGTGTATTTTAGGTAACTATAAAGAAGAACAATTACTGTATTTTCTTTTAATATTTTTGTCACTTGTAATTATATATGTGAACAAACCATTTCTATCTAAATGTATTGATAGATAATAATGTTTTTATTATTTTTCTTTTAATTATATCCTTTAATCTTCTCCCCATATCCCCTAATATTAATGCTTTTAGGTTTGGTAAAAACTAAAAACGTTGTGATGTTAGGACAGCCTGGATTCAGTTTTGGCTTGGTTGCTTGCCTGTTGTGTGATTATAGGCTGGTTATTTAACCTCTATAAGAAGCAGTAAAATGGGTAATGGTGATAGTGTTGGATCATGCCCAGCTACTTTTTCTGTTCATGTGTAGGATGACACACATGAACTGCTTAACATAGAATACTAGATGTTTAACAGTACTCCAAACTTAGTTATTAGTATTTTGTATTTTGAGGCATACTTAGATTTGGCTTTATTTATTTACTTATTTATTTTTTGCAGTTTTTGGCCAGGGCTGGGTTTGAACCCACCACCTCCGGCATATGGGCCCGGCGCCCTACTCCTTTGAGCCACAGGCACCGCCCTTGGCTTTATTTTTTATAATTTAAACAAACTGAAACAGTTTCAGTTTCCTATTCCGAAAATTGCCTATTTTGAAATTAGTGAGAACTTTTTGTAATATTGGAATATTACAAAAGTGACAGGAATACTTGCTGCACCTGTCTCTTGGCAGAGCCCAGCGTTGCCCTAACATCTCTCAAGGCTTGCACGCCTGCTGTTTCCTCTGCTTGGGGTGCTCTGTCCATGGATAGCTTTCTCCCTTATTTCATTCATTTTCTGCTTTAACGTTACCTTAACAGAGAGTTGGAGAGAGTTTCCCTGATGCCCTACTTAAACTAGCACCCCATACTCTGTCACTCTGTCTCTGGGTAGAGTGCCATGGATTCATAGCTCACGGCAACCTCCAACTCTTGGGCTTAAGTGGTCCTCTTGCCTCAGTTTTTGTATTTTTAGTAGAGACAGGGTCTTGCTTTTGCTCAGGCTGGTCTTGAACTCAGGAATACAAGCAGTCCACCCGCTGGGGCCTCCCAGAATGCTAGAATTACAGGCCTGAGCCACTGTGCCTGGCCCTATTTTACGTTTGTTTTTAGCCTAACATATTGTGTGTATGTGTGTGTGTATAATCTGTTTATTTTTTTCTCTCACCAAGTAAGCTACATACAAACTTTTTTTTTTTTTTTTTTTTTTTTTTATGAGAAATCTTCTCATTCATTTGCCCTAGCAGGGTGCTGTGGTGTCAGCCTAGCTCACAGCAACCTCAGACTCCTGGGTTCAAGCGATCCTCTTGCCTTTGCATCCCAAGTAGCTGGGACTACAGGCACCTGCCATGACGCCCAGCTACTTCTTTTTATTTTTAGTACAGACAAGGTTTTTGTTCTTGCTCAAACTCTTGAGCTCAAGCAGTTCTCTCATCTCCTCCTCCCAGAGTGCCAGGATGATAGGTGTGAGCCACTGTGCCCAGCTGGAGAACATTTTTTTATTGATCTTAGTATCCCTGGAGTTTAGAGCAGTGCCTGGTACAAAATAAAGACAAAATAAATTTTTGTTGTTTTTTGATAAAGCACTTAGCAAAATAGATATCTCTATTGTGTTTTAAGAGTATATAATTGTTTGAAAGTCCAAACATAGAGTTTGATAAATAGTGTACATAGGAGCATTGGTGGTATATCCTTAGCTTTTTAATGCTATTAACAAAGTCGTGGGCGGCGCCTGTGGTCCCAGCTGCTCGGGAGGCTGAGGCAGGACAATCGTGGAAGCCCAAGAGCTGGAGGTTGCTGTGAGTCCTATGACGTCACGGCACTTTACCGAGGGCGGTAAAGTGAGACTCTGTCTTTACCCAAAAAAAAGGAATAGTTGTGAGTTACGTTTAAAATCTATAAGTAATTGTATTTTGTTGTATTTTTATTAACGTGATTTAACTTTTAAAAATTTTAGATATTTTTGAAGATTATGCATCTCCCACTACAGCAGCCCAGACTCTACTATATACTGCTGCGAAGAAAAGAAAAGAGGTGTGTAGTTATTCTTTTCAAATCCTAAACAGGTAGTCTATGTTGATTTGATACTCTAATACACCCCTAGTATTTGAAATATTATATTATTACTAGTTATAACTTGTCACTTTAAGAATATTTTTCTGTTCTAGAAAGGAGTTGTCCTAAAAGGGCTGAGAATTGTTGGTTATTTGGTTTTCTTAACAAATTATACCTTTCTTATTGAGCTTATACTTGATAAAACACAATAAAATGACTTATGTTTGAAAATTTGTGCAGCATATTTACTTATTATAGTAAGATAGTGACAGTACATGGAGACTAAAATGGATTCTTTGATTTCTTTAGGTGTTACCAAAAATGATGGCATTCTGTTATCAAATCCTAACAGATCCGAACTTTGACCCTAGGAAGAAAGATGGAGCCCTGCATGTGATTGGTTCCCTAGCTGAGATTTTATTAAAGGTTAAGATAATCAAATTTTAATTTACTTAATAAAAACTGTGAAGCACAGGCAAATCAGAGAACGTGAAAGTTATGGGTCATTTAAAACTGGTGACTACTTCTGGATAATTGAGTTGATTTGTAAATATCCTTTTTTCTGTCTTCTGTTTTATTAAAAAGAAAATTTGACTTTTGTGTAAGTTTTTCAGTGTGAAACTATAGGTATATAAAAAAGAATGTGAAAGTCCTGTATTTCTGTAAAAATTAATATCAAAATTAATATAAGGTACTATTTGTCTTGTTTTAAAATATGCAATATGTAGACAATGATTTTGCAAAATTATAATTAGAGGTATAGTTATACATGCAAGTCATCATAAACTTACTTTATTGGAAAGTAATTCTTTCATATGAAAAAGAGATTGATAAGTTGAAATTTTATTTCTGTTTCCTTACAGAAGAGTTTATTCAAGGACCAAATGGAATTGTTTCTACAGAATCATGTATTTCCATTATTACTGTCTAACCTAGGATATCTTCGAGCTAGAGTAAGTTTTCCATATTTCTTTTGTGTCTTAAATCTTTACCTGTAAGATAATTATTGAAATAAATATTTTTGGATGAGTGGACCTTTTACCACATACTGAGATGAAATGGAGTCAGAACGTCTGTTTTAGTCACATCAGGTGAGTCGAGAACAAACTAGTAAAGAAAGGGGTTGTTAGGGTTTTAATTCCAGCTGGTTTCATTTGTCACCCTGGCCTCACTTGCTGCATATGTGAAACAGTGAAAAGGTGATTTGAGAGCATGGTACAATGTAAATTCATAAAGAGATTAACTTTCAGTATCTAAAGTGGTATGAAATTTTAGTATGGCAAAAAGTTGAATTTGTTTTCTAATATAGTGGATAGATTTGCCTCAGTAATATGGATAAATAATATTCCATGTAAACATATTTGTGTTCTAATAGTATATTCTTTCTAGAATCTTTATATTTTATTAAGAAGTAGAAATAGAACTTTAATTCAAGAGCCTGGTATTTGTCTTTATAGATATATAAACACAAAAAATGTCTTGCTAAAAACAACATATATTAATAATGCTTTGTACACTTTGAAAGCATTTTAAATACATAATAGTCACTAGAGAAATGTTTGTACAAATGTAGGCTAGGAATACTGAGGGCAAATGAACATCTTGATCATTGGGCTCTTAGCTTTGAGCAACTGTGTGAATTGTAATTCTTTTCCAGAAGTCTTTGGTAAATCAAATTAATTTCTGTTGATTGTGTTGTATGTCCACAGAATATAAAATGAAGTAGTAATGATTCTGTGGTCTAATAGTTTAAAAATTGATCATTTATAAAAGGTTTAAATTCTTGGAATCTTCTGTGAATGAAAAAAGGAAATTTGCTAAGCCAGTTAGTGTAAGGGAAAATAATGTATCACCTAGCATTAAAGTGTGAAGGGCCAGCAAATGATTTCAAATACTGATTAGGAGTTGCTTTTACAAACAACACATTAGTTATGAATCATAATATTTACTAAAAGCATAAATGGGATTATTTTTCAGGAATACTTACATTTGGCTTCTTTTTCTCTTTCCTGTAAAAAAGGTGATCACATATAGGTAATATAAAAGTAATGAAACTAATCTTTCTTTCTTTCTTTTTTTTTTTCCTTAAGACAGAGTCTGGGGCGGTGCCTGTGGCTCAGTGAGCAGGGCGCTGGCTCCATAAACCGAGGGTGGCAGGTTCAAACCCAGCCCCGGCCAAACTGCAACAAAAAAATAGCCGGGCGTTGTGGTGGGTGCCTGTAGTCCCAGCTGCTCGGCTGGGCAAGAGAATCGCTTAAGCCCAAGAGCTGGAGGTTGCTGTGAGCTGTGTGATGCCACGGCACTCTATGGAGGGCAGTAAAGTGAGACTCTGTCTCTACAAAAAAAAAAAAAAAGGACAGAGTCTGTCTGTTTGCCCAGGCTATATAGTACTGTACCATCAGCTTCGCTCACAGCAACCTTAAACTCCTGGGTTCAAGCAGTCCTTCTGACTCAGCCTCCCAGGTAGCTGGGACTATAAGGAGCCACCACATGCCTGGCGTGAACCCAGGAGTTTGAAAAATTTAAAAATTTTTCTTTAAAAATTGCTTGAACCAAGAGTTTGAAAAACTTAAAAGTTTTTCTATTTTTAGTAGACCTGGGGGTCTTACTGTTGCTCAGGCTGGTCTTGAATTCTTGAGCTCAAGAGATCCTCCCTCCTCAGCCTCCCAGGATGCTAGGATTACAGTTGTGAGCCAACACGCCCAGCCAGAAACTACCTTTCTTTTTATAAAAAGAATGGGAAATCCCAGAGTTAGAAACTAAGGCCAACATATCACCCTCCAAAAACAAATGAACACTTCCTGGTAGAATCAGTGGTGTTTTCCTTGGAAGTTCTTATGTGTGTGACGCTGCCACTGAGTGCCGCCGTAATCCTGAGAGCTCCCGACCTGCTGTCTTCTTGCAGTCCTGCTGGGTGCTTCATGCCTTTAGCTCCCTGAGGTTTCATAATGAGCTCAACCTGAGAAATGCAGTTGAATTAGCAAAGAAGAGCCTGATTGAAGATAAGGAGATGCCTGTCAAAGTTGAAGCTGCCCTTGCCCTTCAGTCCTTAATTTCTAACCAGATACAAGGTAAAGCTAAATACTTTTTAAAGAGTTTTTTTGAAATAAATTTTTTGGGATAGTCTTCTCAAATAATTTTGATTCTCTATCAGGCTTTGGAATTCTGACTTTTTGCCCTCTTAGAATTTTAAAGGTTTATTCTTGCCCTTTTTAGGAGTTCCTACTGATCACACTTTCCAGAAAAGTTTTCAATTAGGAAACATGTTAATAATTGTTGAACACTAAGGTTGACTGGGAATCGGGACCTGGGGTCCAGTTCTGATCTGGCTCCTAACGTGCCATGTAAACCTGGGTGAGGCACGTGACCCAACAAGGCTTAGGCTTCCACATAGTTAAATTCAGGGGTATTGGACTAGGTAGCTTCAAGATTCCTTTCAGTTCTAGAGTTCTGCTAGTTCTGAGAGTAGCAAGTAGTATTTCTAGTGAGTGAGAACAGAGATATTTCATTCATTTCTATAATATTTTGTTGAAATATTTAAAAATATTTCTGAAATATTTTGTTCAAATAAATCTTTGGAAATCACCTTTATGAAGAACATAAACCTGCTTTACCTTTATTCAGCAATGTTTCAATAGGAGGACTGAATATTATATAAGGGCATGTGGGGAGGGTAGTGTAGGTAGAGTGGGTTGAGGAGGGATGGTCCCCATCTGTACTGACATAGTCTTTCTATGTACATCATTTTTTAAACTTTGTCATCAGGGTGGGTGTAATGTTCCTGTTCTCCTAGTCCTGCTGATGACATAGCATATGTATATTTAGAATTTCTTAGTGGAGGCTGTTGGCACTTTGGGCAGGACAGTTTTATTTCCTGAGCAAAACTGCTTATCCTTATGTTACTCACAGGGAAATTGATATATTGGTGAATATTATTTTGGTATGGCTTTGCAGTTTATTCACCATAGAGCAAGTGTGTACCTAGAACCATATCTAGGTATTAAGTTAATTCACTATGGCTAATTTTTACTAATTTTTTTTTTTTATTGCAATAGCTAAGGAATATATGAAGCCTCACGTGAGGCCTATTATGCAGGAGCTGTTGCACATTGTTAGAGAGACAGAAAATGATGATGTTACTAATGTGATCCAGAAGATGATATGTGAATATAGTCAAGAGGTGGCCTCGATTGCTGTTGATATGACCCAACACTTGGTAAGACTGGGCAAAGGTTTACATTACTTTGGTGTGGAAGCCTTGAGTAATCTAAATAAATTAAACTCCAAGATTTGGAATTCAGTTTTATTTGTACAATCTTGTACTGCTTAATGATGTGGTCAAGGACAGGTCACATATATGACAATAACCCCGTAAGATTATAATACCATATTTTACTGAACCTTTTCTATGTTTTGATATGTTTAGACATACAAATATGTAGCATTGTGTTACAGTTGCCTGCAGTGATCAGTACAGTAATATGCTATACAGGTTTGTAGCCTAGGCATGTGGTAGGCTATAATGTTTCAACAATGTTTCAGTGGGAGGATTGAATGTTATATAAGGATGTTTGGGGAGGGTAGTGTAGGTAGAGATGGGTTGAGGCGGAGATGGTGCCTGCCTCAGGTTTGTGTAAGTATGCTCTATGATGTTCACACAGGGACAGTATTGCATAACAAAGCATTCTTAAAACATATTCCTGTCATTAAGCAACACGTGACTGTAACTAAAATATTAATCTAAAAATGTTTGCTGTAATAATTCTGTGATAATTCTGATATTTCTAGTTAATAGACTTAAATCTAATAGCATTTCGGATAATTTCTTTTCATCTATGATATTCTCAGATTTCATAGCAATATGCCTTGATATGAGCCTTCTAAATTTTTACTTTCTGGGTTTTGAATCTGGAAAATAATTTCTTTCAGTTTGGGATAATTTATTGTATTACTTCCTCTTCTTTTTTTTTTTTTTCTTTGAGACAAAGACTCTTATTTCAACACCCTGGGTAGAGTGCTGGGGTGTCGTCATAGCTCATAGCAACCTCTGACTCCTGGGTTCAAGAGGTCCTCTTGCCTCACCCTCCAAGTAGCTGGAACTACAGGTGCCACCACGCCCAGCTAGTTTTTCTATTTTTAGTAGAGGTAGGGTCTTGCACACTCGACCTCCAGCAATCCACTGCCTCAGCCTCCCAGAGTGCTGGGATTGTAGGTGTGAGCCAGTGCACCTGGCCTTGTGTTACTTCTTTGATGAATTTCTCCCTGCTGTTTTTTTCCGTTCTGTATTTCCAGATGTGAAGTATCTGACCTGGACCAAGTCTTTGATTTTCTTACATTTTTTCTGGTGTTTTCCATGTCTGTTATTTTTGTTTCACTTTTCTAGGTGACCCCTTGACTTTATCTTCTAAACCTTTTTTCACATTTTTCTTTTTAGTGATATTTGATTTCACTTTTTCTAGATTTTGATTTTATTTGCTTAATGACAGCCAGAAGTTAAATATTAGCTATCTGGTTGTAATAGCTAATATATGTTCCACTCTAGTGGCTAGAAAAGGGAAAATGGCTATATTAAAACATAACAGGTTCTATCATCATAAGGAAATAAATGCTTTCATCAGCAGAGGGGAGGATTTAAAGTTTGAGCCCTGCAGACATTTAGATGTGAGACACTGCCCTTTTGCTAACTTTTATAATGGAGGGTATAGCAGTGCTAACTGTTGAATATTTTAATGTTATTTTCATAGGCTGAGATATTTGCCAGAGTTCTTCAAAGTGATGAATATGAAGAAGTTGAAGACAAAACAGTAATGGCTATGGGGATTTTACATACCATTGATACTATCTTAACAGTTGTAGAAGATCACAAAGAGGTGAGATTTCTTTGTGTTTTATTGTCACAATAGGAGCATTAACTCAAAGTTATGTGATCAGTGGATATACATTTTAAAGTCTTAACTTTTAAATTGCTACTTAGTTATGTTGCTAGGCTTTACAAATGGCCCTCAGATTTTAAAGAAACACAAGTAGCGCATTATATTTGTAGTATTGTAATATTATAAAGTTTATAGTGTATCTCTTTTTATTAAGTGGAGTTCAGTTCATCCCATCTGCCTAGGCTAGGTTTTGGGGAATACTGAACAGAATAAGACATGAGCCCTGCCTTCTGGAAACCTACAGCCCAGTCCTCTTGTTGGAGGGTGTAACGGGCAGTCATTTAATGATGGTGGCAGGGGCTACGTAATGGAATGAATTCTGATGCAGCAAGTCCTATAAGAAATGGAGGCAGTAAAAGCAAGCACTTAAAAACATCTTTCCTAAATTCCAGAGTAGACGGAGATGAGAATTTATACAGACGTTTACCCAGGGCTTTCACATTCATCACCTGATGTGGTCTTGTGATGCCACTGTGAGATAGATAGAGCAGGTAGGGGCAGTCTTTTTTGCAGAATTGGAAAACCAAGTTCAGCTAGGGTTCAAGGGACTTGCTCCTGGTCACAGGGCTAGTAAGTTGTACATTTGGGTTTTGTAGTAAGATCATTTTGGTAAGGTATCAGTTATCCCTATTTAAATCTGTAGCTCTCCTTCTCGAGTATCACATGGCCTCTCCTTAGCTCAGGATTTTGTTCATTACTCCTGTGAGTGCAGGTTGACTTGCTTGGCACTGATGGCAGCCCTTGGTGAGGGTGAGGATTTTAGGAAGTAGGTGCCAGTTTTTTTTTTAAAATAGCATTGTTGAACCATGGGACTGTTGGTTTATCCTGTGTTTATCACATATTCATGGAAAATTATTAGGTTCTTAAAAATAGTTTATATTCTTCTCCTGGACTGGTCTTTCTTCACCTAAAGGGCTTAATGTGAATTTTTATTTCCATATTCATTATTTTATTTCTGTGTTGTACCTGGTCCTTTTGGTAACAGTGAGATATCAAAGTATACATAAGGGATAGTTCTTTTTCCTTATATTTAGAATATGTATTTTAAATTTGAAGAGACCTTAGAAATCACCTAGTCCAGTTTTCCCAAAAGTGTGGGTGGGTGGGTGTGGGGAGGATAGTGGAATGAACTGCAGGATTTGTTAGAAAACAGAAGAGCATTTTATCTTTTTTGTTCTAATTTTTTACTCTTGATATTAAATCCATTTTGAATTTCAAAGAATGTTAAAGGAGCACGTGAACTTACTGTGCTTGACAAGGGAGGCGGGGATTAAAATGGAATATACTAAGCAAATCCATCTACCCTACCTATGTATGAAAAAACCTAAGGCCTTCAGCTGAGTGGCTTTACCAAGGACGTGGAGGCAAAGCCAACTGGAATCTTCATCTCCTGACCACCTGTCCTTTAATTTTGAACTGTGACTTACTAAAAGCAAACATTGAAAACATTATGTTCTTAGAAGGAAAAACTGCATGTGTGAATCCATGTACAAATACTTGATGTATAAAAAGCAAAACTGGAAATCTAAAATAGGTGCTTAAGCATGTGTACTTTTGCTTAGTGGATTTAAGTATACTAATAATTTTTCAAACTTAGAAATTTTGCATCATTTGAACTTAAGGGAATAGTTTAAGCTGAATATTAGAATGTGCAAAGTTAAAATAGGATATTTACATGAAAAATGGAACCCATAATGGATTTTAATTTTCACTTGTTTAAAAATATTTAGTATAAACATATGTTGACAAATATTCAAAAGGTGTGAAAAGATGTTCAGTGAAATTTTACCTTCTCAGCTCCTGAGCCATCTAATTTTTCCCCTCTCAGGCAATAGCTATTTTTTTTTTTTTTTTTTTTTTGGTTACAGATTGGCCAGGGCCAGGTATAAACCCACCACCCTCGGTATATTGGCCTGGTGCCCTACTCACTGAGCCACAGACACCACCCTGGCAATAGCTATTTTTACCATTTTTTTTTTTTTGTATCCATTTAGAGATTTTTCTGTTGACATACCAGCAAAAAGTGGGTGTGCATTTTTTTTGAAAAAGCATATTCATAATTTTTACTTGCCATTTTTTACTTACTGTATATACTCAAGTATAAGCTGAGTTTTTTTCGGCACAAAATTTGTGTCGAGTTCGGGTTTTTCGGCACAAATTTTGTGCTGAAAATATTCGGCTTATACTCAAGTATATACCGTAATATATCTTGGTGATCCTTTCATGTCAGTTGATAAAGTTATATCTAATGGTTGTGTAACATCCCCTTGTGTGATTTGTCAAGTTTATTTAACCATTCCCTGACTAATGGGTTAATTTAACTGTCCTTTGTTTAAATGGACATTTGTTTGGTGGTAACCTCAAACATGAGCTCAATGAATGTCTTTTTACATGTCATTTTGCACAGGTGAACAGATAATAATAAGTCTGTAGGGTTAATCGTTGAAGTAAAATTGCTAAGGTACAGGTACGTGCACGAGTAAGCTTGAAGAATGTTGCTAACTTGTTCTTCAAGCAGGAACCAATTTATGCTCCACAGATCAATGTACCACAGGATCTTCCACAGGGTCTTCTTCCCAACCCCATACCTTTGATCATTGCTGGTCTGATAGGCCCAAAGTGTTAATGTGGCACTTTAAATTTGTACTCTTACCATGTATTAGACTTGCAGGGTCCTCAGACTTTTTAAACAGACCGTTGGAGGGTCGGACTATAGTTAAAAAAAAAAAAACAAAAAACTATGAACAAATTCCTTTGCACACTGCACATATCTTATTTTGAAGTAAAAAAACCGGGAACAAATAGAATCACACCGCCGCATGTGGTTTGAGGACCCATGTTAGAAGGACCATCCCTTTATAAACATAGGCAGAGGTTATGAAAGAGATACATTCACATACGTTGTCTTTGTATTTCTTTTTTATAACCTTTGTTTATTTTTCTGTTGTTGATTTCATAATACAAAAATTTTTATTGCTTCTAGCATTTTTTATGGTTTACTTCTTCACATTGAAATCTTTGATCCATTAAGAATTTATTTTTGTATAATATATGAGGTAAAGAACTAATTTAATTTGTTTTATTATGGATTTAACCCCCATTCTCATCATTAGTTTATTTTTCACTATTTCCTGATTATTCGTGTATGTTTTTCAAATGAAGTTTAGAATTTTAAGTTCCCTTCTCAGAAATTCCCTGTTGATATTTTTATCGGGATAACATTACATTTACGTATTAAGGGTCATCAGGGTGAGTTTTAAACTAAATCTTTAAAATTTATCTTTAGATTACGCAGCAGTTAGAGAATATCTGTCTACGGATCATTGATCTTGTTTTACAGAAACATGTAATTGGTAAGTCAAAAGCTTAAAAAGGTGACTGGATATATATATTTTTAATTTGACTAACTCAAAGTATAATTTTAGTCCTTCAAATTTAACAAGATAGACAATTTTGAGAAAGCAGCTTATACTCTTCAATTTTTTTGATATCCTTCTAATGTTAGATATGTATATTTCATTTACAGATAAACTTGTAATATAGCCAGTTAGGAATTTTTGATCTTGGAATTTTTAAAGGACAAAGAACTTAAAATTTTACATTTTTAGAAATGAAGACATTTGATGAGGTTTAGATAAAGTTACTTCAATCTGTGGTTGAGCCAAGTCTGGTGGCTTAAGTGTGTAATCCAGCAACTATGGAGGCTGCAGCAGGAGGATTGCTTGAGGCTATGAGTTTGAAACCAGCCTGGGCAACATAGGGAGACCCCCTTCTCTTAAAAAAAAAAAAAAAAAAAAAGAAGAATCAACTGAGGCAGGAGGATCATTTGAGCTCAGGAGTTTGAGACTATTATAATACAGTGAACTATGATAATGCCAGTATAGTCCAGGCTGAGTGGCAGAGTGAGACCCTATCTCTTAGGTAAAAAACAAAAACAAAAATGTCTGGGCTTAAAAAATGTTTAATTGGCATATTTCTTATCAGAAGTGTGAGTCGTTTTCCTGTTGTCTATTGTAGTATCTGACTTCCATGTAAAATAGTAACTGATGTTAGATGTTACAAACTGATGGTAATTTAGTATCCAAGCATTTTGGAGATGCCAGGCCCCAAGTCCTGTAGGCACAAGAAAGATGCAAAGCTGTGTAGTATTCAGAAAGATACAAGAAAACCGTGTTCCTGATTAAAGCAATTGTCTTCAGACTTTTATTATTGTTCACCACGTTAGTAAAAAATTGAGCCAGCACTACTAATGTAATAAATAATATTTGAATATTATTTTAATATAATAGAATTCCATTCAGCCTTAAAAGGGAAGGAAATCCTGCCATTTGTGACAATGTGGGTGAACCTGAAGGACATTTTGCTAAGAGAAATAAGCCAGGCACAGAAAGACAAGATACTTTGTAATTGGCTCGGCACCACTAGCTCAGCGGCTGGGGTGTCGGCCACATACACTGGAGCTGGTGGGTTCGAACCCAGCCCGGGTCTGCCAAACAACAATGACAACTACAACCAAAAAATAGCCGGGCATTGTGGCAGGCACCTGTAGTCCTAGCTACTTGGGAGGCTGAGGCAAGAGAATTGCTTAAGCCCAAGCATTTGAGGTTGCTGTGAGCTGTGACATCATGGCATAGTGGGACTCTGTCTCAAAAAAAAAAAGAAAAAAAAAATTTCACACATGACTGGAATCTAAAGACAAGCTCCTAGGAATTGAGACTAGAATGGTGGTTATGAAGGGTTCACGGGTGGGGGGTGAGGTAGAGAGATATTGGTCAAAATGAGGGACTGTCAATAATGTATTACATACTTGAAAACTGCCAAGTGGTCTCATAAAAAAAGTAAGTTTGTGAGTTAATGGATATATGTTCATTAGCTTGATTTAGCCATTCTATAAAATATATGTATTTCAAAACACGTTGTATATCATAAAAATAGACAATTTTGTCAAGTAAAACAAAAATAAATAATAATAATTTTTTAAAGTGTGCTTTTCAGTGAAGAGACCGGTGGTTCCCCGGGGTTGGGGATGGGAGAGCGGGGAGGCTGAATACGTGGAGCATGGGATTATGGAGGCAGTGGAACTCTTCTGTACCCTGTGGTAGGGAAGGACACACGTCATCATACGTTTGTCAAAACCCATAGAATGTGTAATACAGTGCAAAGAGTGAATCCTGATGGAAACTACGAACTTTAGTTAATAATAATGGTAAGAATAGTGAAATAATTTCTGAAAGCTCTGTTCTGGTTTATTTTACTTACCATAGTACATTCTAGGTCCATCCATGTTGCAAATAATGGGATATTCTTTTTCTACGACTGAGTAGTTTCCCACTGTGTATGCACACCACGTTGTGCATTCATTCATTGATGGACCCTTAGGTTTCCCCCATATCCTGTTGATATAGACCCAGTAATGCAATTGCTTGATCATGTGGAAGTTCTGTTTTTAACTTTGATGAATCTCTATAGTGTTTTCTACAGTAGCTGCACCATTTTACATTACTGCCATTAGTGTGCGAGAGTTTGGTTTTTTCCACCTCACCACCATTTACCTTTTGTCTTTTTTCTCCTCTTTTTTGAGATAGGGTTTGGCTCTGTCATCCCAGCTAAGGTGTCATCTTGGGCTCAAGCAATCTATCTGCCTCAGCCTCCTTAGTAGCTGAGACTACGGACCACCACACATTGCTAATTTTTTTTTTTTTTTTTTTTGAGACAGAGTCTCACTCTGCGTCCCTGGTAGTGTGCTATGGCATCATAGCTCACAGCAACCTCAAACTCTTGGGCTTAAGCTATTCTTTTGCCTCAGCCTCCCAAAGAGCTGGGACTATAAGTGCCCACCACAATGCCCAGCTATTTTTGGAGACAGAGTCTCAGTCTTGCTCAGGCTAGTACCTGGCTAATTTTTAAAAAGATGTTTTTAAAGACAAGGGCTCACTATGTTGTCCAGGATGGAATTGAACTCCTGGCATCAAGTGATCCTCCTAAAGTGCTAGGGTTACAGGCATGAACCCCTGCCCCGGACCCCTTCCATCTTTTTGATAATATCTGTTCTAAAAGGTGTGAGATGGTATCTCGTTGTGGTTTTAACTTGCATTTTCCTGATAATTTGTGATTTTTTTTTTTTTTTTTTAATGTACCTGTTGGCCATTTTTATGTTGTCTTTTGAGAAATGTCTGTTCAGGCCCTTTGTCCATTTTTAAATTGGATTATTATTATTTTTTTGCTATTGAATGGTTCGTGTTCCTTGTATGTTTTTGATATTAACTATTTATTGATACATGCCTTGAAAATATTTTCCTCCATTATGTACGTTGTTTCTTAGTTATGTCGATTATTTCCTTTGCTTTGCGAAGAAAATCCTGTTTGTCTAATTTGCTTTTTTGCCTGTGTCTTTGGGGTTATGTCAAAAAAAATCTTTCCCCAGACCAATGTCATAGAGCTTTTCCTCTGTGTTTTCTTCTAGTAGTTTTACAATTTACAATAAGTAGTCTTAAAGTTTAAGTATTTAATCCACTTTGAGTAGATTTTTCTGTATGGTGTAAGATGAGGTCTAATTTCCTCTGCATGTGGATATCTGATTTTTCTCAGCACCATTTATTGAAGAGATTGTCCTTTCTCCATTGAATTTTTTGGATATTTTTATTGAACATTAATCCATCATGAATGGGATTTGCTTTTGGGCTGTCTATTCTGTTCCATTGGTCTATGGTTCTGTTTTTATACCAGTACCATGGTAGAACTGTCAGAAATCGAATATTTAGATATGTGTGATTTATTATTTTCAGGTGATTATCTTAAATTGTTTCCCAGTATCTGTAAATTCCATCTCATTTTGCCTTCAGTATGGCAAGTATCTATACTACTGGCTTTTGAATGTATTAAATCTTAAGTAATGTTAGGGGGAAAAACCTTTAATCAAGCTTCCACGGTGAAAATTGGTTCTTTTGATAAGAGGAAAAAAGAAGAAAACCTTTCAAGTTAGAATTCTTTGCTCAGTGAAGTGATTGGAATTAATTCAAAATTTTATAATAAGGTTTGTGTTTTTTGATTATATGTATATAAATAACTTACTTTTGACTGAGGGTAATGATAATATATATGAGAATATAAGAATATTTCCTTTGGACTCTTCTACTCTATAATGGGTATAATTGTTTTGTGTAACTTGAATACTGTATAAATCTTATAGGTTCTGTAAATCAACAGAATATTGCACAGTATATAGTTGTTTATGAAATATAAATTTGAGATAGGTAGGTATTTAGCCCAGTGTAATTAAGTTCTCCAAAGAATATTGTTATTCATGAGTTTTTAAGTCTTCTACATGAGAGAGATATGATAATCTCTTCCTTCTTGTATTCATTTCTAATAGTTTTATAAATATAAGCTGTATTTTATATATTATAGAGTAGAAAAATTATCTATTTTTTCACTAGTATAAAAGTTTTAGTAAAAGCAAATTTAGGCAGCATATATGTAGCTCAGGATGTAAGGGGGGGCTTACAGCTGTGGGGGGGCTTGGCGAGTGCATGAGATCCAGGTACACCCCACATGAGTGTGTGGGCTAACCTCTCCTGTGTGTGGTCTTTGTGTTTAATTTTTGCTGTTCTCAGGATTCTAACTAGAGACTTTCTTCTTTCTAGAATTCTATGAAGAGATTCTTTCACTGGCATACAGCTTAACCTGCCACAGTATTTCCCCTCAAATGTGGCAGCTTTTAGGTATATTATATGAAGTTTTTCAACAGGATTGCTTTGAATACTTTACAGGTATGGTTTGGATTGTGTAACAGTTTTGCTTTTCTATATCTATATATTACTTCCAATGACACCTATAATAAAAACATGTACAATTCCAGTACTGATCAGAAAATGTTCTTATTTTCCCTGTCAAGTAAAAGGTGGAGCTATTGTAGTAATGTTTTTCAGCACTAGGTATATAGGCACAAGAGGTATGTTGTATTTATTACTTACTATATTGTAATTTACTTTACAACCAAAGCATCTATCAATAAATATTTTCTGAATACAATTCTAAGCACTCTTCTGAGTTCAGCAGTACAGCAATGAGCAAAATAGCCTTTGCCCTTTTGAAGCTACATTGTAGTGGGGGTGGGGGAGAGCAAGGAAAACACCCAAACAAGCAAGGGAGATATAAAGTCAGATGGTGACGGGGGCAGTGGAGAAAAGGAAACAAATTCAGAACAGTTACTATAATAAATGACTAGCATTTCAATCTTTCTGATCCTTATTTTCCTTGTCCGTAAATAGGCAGATTTATTGCTTTCATTTCTAGCATTTTGTGGTTGCATCGGAAGATAGGAATGTGTGGGCGCTACAGAGATGTGGTTTCAGGAAGAATAATTTATTTCTACTCCTATCACTCAAACCTCACTGGAATTTTGAATTTTTTCAGACATGATGCCTCTCCTGCATAATTACGTGACAATAGATACCGATACCTTACTGTCCAGTCCAAAGCATTTAGAGATACTTTTTACAATGTGTAGAAAGGTAAGCATGTCCTAATCAAGTGTTTCAGTGTTTCTTACTAATGTTTGAATATTTTATTTTAAGCCACTTTTTCAGTTTATTAAATACTTTGTTCTCTTTTATCTTCATCAACATATATGTCATTTTATAGTTTCAAAGGGAGGTTGGAATGAAAGTTTGAATTTTAAAGTTTGATATTACGTGTTGTGAAGAACATTTTGTCATTTTTATATTTGTACTTTATAATTTTTAAGGTAAATACTTTGTATTTTTTTCTTTCAAAAGTATAAATTACATTTACTTGATTCAAGAAAATGCTAGAAAAATTCACTGCACAGTTTGTCAATCAATGATAGAATGGCACTGGTCTTTTTTCTTTTAATTGAATGTATATTTTGAGAGCCACTAGATGTTGGTAATTTGAACATAAGAAATATAAAACAAATTATAATAGTTTGGAAAGAAGTGTTATTTAGCTTCATACAATACAATGTATAATCCTCTTAATGGCTACTGTTACATTTACACGCAAATGACCAAGTACTGTGCAGTCTTTGTCACAGGTTGTATTTGGCCTTCTGTTGTTACATCTTGGAAACTTTGATGCTTAAATACCGTATATACGAGTTCGGGTTTTTCAGCACAAATTTTGTGCCGAAAAAACTTGGCTTATACTCGAGTATATAGGTAACCTTTTCCTTCTTTAGGCAAATATATGTATATACATAAATGTCCAATTATATTACACACAGCTAGCATGTGAATTTTAGAAACCTCAAATAGCCAGAAACCAAAAGGTTTGGCATTGTTGTTGGGAGTAAAATCGCTAGTGTACAATGCATTTTTCTCAATTGAAGAGGAGTGTGTGGGAATCTGGTAAGAGCACTGAACTGGTTATTAGCGTATCTGGTTTAGGTCCCAGTTCAGTTATAAAGAGCCTGGGAAACTGCTTCAAGTGTAAACTGAAGGGGTTGACTTTGATTTTTCATGACTCATTTAGCTCTGTGATAAACCCTTCTTGTTAAATCATAATCATCTGTCAATTTTCAATTTTTCCCTAAGTTATGGAGATAGCTTATAATGAGGGGACGGGGGAATGAAAGCACCAGCAGAAAACACAGCACTCCTGTGTGTTCCATTGGAAGAGTAATTCACAGCTGCTCTGCGTGATGACAGAGTCACTTGATGTTCGTAACAGCATCCTTATACTTACCAAGTAGTTAAAATACACTTCATATTCTTGTTTGTTTTTTTTTTTTTTTTCAATTGAGTCAGAGTCTCACTCTGTCACCCCTGGGTAGAGTGCCATGAGGTCATAGCTCACAGCAACTTCAAACTCTTGGGCTCAAGTGGTCCTCTTGCCTCAGCCTCTTGAGTGGCTGGGATTACAGGCATGTACCACCTTGCCTGGCTAATTTTTATTACTTTTTGTAGAGCCTGGATCTAGCTGTGTTGCCCAGGCTAGTCTTGGACTCCTGGCTTCAAGTGATCCTCCTGCATTGGTCCCCCAAAGTATTGAGATTACAGGCATAAGTCACCACACCTGGCCATACTTCAACCTTTTAATTGCTATATCTCTTTACTTTTCTCTGTATATGTGTATCTTTAAAATCTCTCTACTGTCATTTTGATGGCAGAATGAGATTAAATGACAGAGTTCAGTCTTTATCTGGAATTTGTTTTTGATTCAGTTTTCTTAAATTATACTTTTCTGGAAAATTATCTAATAATTAAAATTTTAAATATATAAAGAATATAACATTCTTCATTTTTTTCCTCTTCTTCCTTTAAAAAATATATATTTTTAAGAGACGAGGTCTTGCTGTGTCTCCCAGGCTGGCATGCAGTGGCCTGATCACTGCAGCCTCAACTTTTGGGCTCAAGCATTCCTCCTGTGTCAGCCTCCTGAGTAGCTGAGAATATTGGCATGAGCCACTGCCTCTGGCTTCACTCTCTTATTTCTTTTTTTTTTTTCTTTGAGACAGAGTCTCACTATGTTGCCCTCGCACAGCTCACAGCACCCTCTAACTCTTGGGCTTAAGTGATTCCCTTGCCTCAGCCTCCTGAGTGGCTGGGACTACAGGCGCCCCCTACAATGCCCGGGTATTTTTCTTTTGTTGCAGTCGTCATTGTTGTTTAGCTGGCCTGGCCTGGGCTGGGTTCGAACTCACCAGCCTTGGCGAATTCTCTTGTTTTTAATCTCTTTTTTCTCTGTATTTATGTCTCTTTCATACCTAATACATATTTTAAAATTTTGCTCTCTTTTCATTTTGAATATTTTGGCAAAAGGTTGTCTACTTTAAGTGTTTTTCCAATGCATCTGCTTTTGGTTTTTCTCTGTTCTTTTTGTCTATATCTTAAATTTCTGTTCTCACATTTCTTTCTTTGGGTTATCTCTTCTTTTTCTTGTGTCTTGTGTTTGGACCCTTAATTTATTAATTTTCTTATCTTAGTTGTTAACATAAGCATGTTCTATCTAGGGGCCTTTCTTTGGAAATCTTAGTATATGGCAATCATATTCCAGATCTTTTGTATGAACATGTGCATTGTAGAATTGTTTTTATAATAGTGAAAATACAGAATTGGCAACAGGAGAATAGTCTGGTAACTTTGTTATACTTCTCAACTGTCGTATTGTATCATCCTAAATGGTTATAATGCCCATGAAAAATATTTCTAACTAGGAAGTTCATGTGGGGAAATGGAGAAGTGTATAATATCAAATTATGGTTATTATGAAAAAATGGGTTGCATATGGACAGGAATTCAAAAGATACAAAAAAAATAGTTTCATTGTTTAAAAAGGAGATTGTTTTGTTTTATTTTGATTTAATTTTATTGTTTTGGTGCTTTTAAAAGGAAGCTTCATTTATTTGGACAATGAAATCATGTAGCCTACTTCATTAGTCTAAATAAGCAAATTATTACTCCTTAGGACTTAGAACTGATAGAGAAGATAGACGGACTTCATTCTGACCTTCTTTCTTTGGGTTGGCAGGGTAAACTTGCAAAGTAAGCAAAGCTGTGATTCCCAAGACTGAATGTATATGGAATATTTGCATCTTTTTGCCTTGATCAAGCTCCCGCTGTGCCCCTGGTTGCTGAGCTGACTTGTGATCCCTTGCAGGTGCTGTGTGGTGATGGGGGAGAAGATGCAGAATGTCACGCAGCCAAACTTCTTGAAGTCATTATTCTTCAGTGCAAAGGAAGGGGAATTGATCAGGTACTGTACGTCTGGAAAGCACCACCATACATAGAAAAATATGTAATAATTTAAGGGGCTATCAAAAAATTAATGAAGGAAATAAATTGTACTCAGTGGGAGTCCCAGAGATTTACATGCTTCCTTTGCTTTTGTGCATGCTATTTAAATACTCCTGATTACCTTTTCTAACCAAAAATTAAGATACTGTGAAAGAAAAAGTTTCCCTTAATCTATTTAGAAAGTATAATTTTATACTATTTATTTATTTATTTTTTGAGACAGAGTCTTATTATGTCGCCCTCAGTAGAGTGCCATGGCTCCAACTCCACAGCAACCTCCAACTCTTGGGCTTAAGGGATTCTCTTGCCTTATCCTCCTGAGTAGGTGGGACTACAGGCGCCTGCCACAATGCCTGGCTATTTTTGTTGCAGTTGTCACTGTTATTGTTTAGCTGTCCTGGGCTGGGTTTAAACCCGCCAGCCTCAGTGCAGGTGGCTGGTGCCCTAACCATAGAGCTATAGGCGCCAAGCCTATTTTATGCTTTTTATAAGGTGTAAATTTATAAATTTTCTACACGATTAATTCAATTTTTGGTACTGTTGTGGTACGATAGAGCCTTTTCAATGTGTTTGTATCTTTGCGTCTAAAGTGTGCTTTATTTATATAGCAGATAGTTGGATTTTGTTTTTTATCCAGTCCAACATTCTCTACCTTTTGATTGTTTACTCCATTTACGTTTACTATTACAGTTACATACTAATTTAGTCTGCCATTTTTTTATATGTCTAATGTTTTTGTTCCTGTATCATTCCTTTACTGGTTGTTTCGACTTAAGTAAATATCTTCTAGTGTCGTATTTTAATTTCTTTAGTTTTTTTCTCTTTTTGTTTTCTTAGTGGTTGTTCTGTATTTCTTCACTATTTTATTTGTGTGTCTATTTGTGTGTCTTAACATATTTTATCTTATTAAAATCTACATCAGATTTATGGTAAGTTAATTTGAGATACAGAAACATTACCAAGAGTTTAGAATTTCCATTTAATTTTTTTTATATGTCTATACTTCTTCCCCCATTTGCACTGTTATTATACACTTATATATTTTACAAACACAGTAGTACATGATTTATAATTATTACTTTTTATAATTTTATGTCTGTTAAAGAAGCTGAGAAGAGAAAGGTGATAAGGATGTAGTTATAGCATTTTTTATGTTAACCCTCTTAACATTTCTGCTTTTCCTCACTTGTTCCTGCAGATTTGGGTTATCGTCTGGTGTCATTTTCTAACTCGAATAAAACTTAGCTCCTTTGATATTGTTATTAATGTTGAATATATTATGATTTTCTATTTTAGAAGCATAACAATACAATTATAACATTATTATTTTATGCAGTTGCACTTTATAATAGTTAAGGAAGCCAAAGAAATATTATTTTACTTTCTTTTATAACTAAAGTTATAATTGCTCTTGTGTGTGTGAGAGAGACTGTCTTTGAATTACTTAGATTTAGCATGAAGAACTTAGTATTTTTTTTTAAGGTGGATTTGCTAATAATGAATTCTCTCAGTTTTTGTTTATCTGAAAATATCTTTATTTTCCCTTTTTGGAAGAGAATTCTGGTGGGTTTTTGATTGACAATTTTTTTTTCAGTTCTTTGTATATGCTTTCCCACTATCCTGTGATAAGAAATAATAATTAACACTTGTTAATCTTACTGAAGTTCCTTTGTTACGATGCTGTATGTTTTTCTCTTGGTGCTGTTGTTCAAATTTTTTTCTTTCAGCGTTTGTACTATAATGGGTCTCTGTGTGGATCTTTTTGCGTTTATCCTGCTTGGAATTAATCCATGAACCTCTTAGAGGTGTAGGATTTTTTGTTTGTTTGTTTTTTGCTTAAATTTAGGAAGCTTTTAACTGTTATCTGAGTATTTTTTCTGCAGCTTTCCTCCCTTGTACTTCATCACATACATGTTGGTATGCTTAATTGTAGTCCACATTTCTCTGAAACTCTGATCATTCTTCATTCTTTTTTTCCTCTGGTTTTTGGATTACATAATCTTTATCTGTCTCTCTCCAAATCTACTGTTGAGCTCCTCTAGTGAATTTTTCATTTTGCTTATAATATTTCATACGTTTAGAATTTCTATCTAGTTCTTTTTTATAGTATCTGTCTTTATTGATGTTTTGTATTTGAGACATTGGCATCATAGCTTTATTTACTGTACAAAGCACAAATACTTTACTTTCTTAATTCCTTGCATTCTTTGTTCCTAAGCATTTATAATGGCTGATTTGAAGTTTTCACGGTCCATCTTTGAGGTTTGTTTCGACTCCAGGAGGGTCCTTGGCCGTTATGCTCTCATTGTAGTAGCTACCAGCTTCTTCTTAACGTGCTTACCACCAAAATCTTAAATTATTTTTGAGAGTGCCCCCCAGTACACTGGGGTGTAACTGACAGATAAAAATTGTATGACCGTTCTTTTTAATTTGTAACGTTTTGCAGGTATTTTTGAAAGTTCTTTGCCCCTTTCATTATTGTGTACTGTTTTAGACGACGTAGTGGAGGTGAAAAGAAATTGTGGTATTCAAAGGTAAGATGAGGCAGTAAAGCACCAGACTCAGTGGGGCTAGAGAAGTGTTTATTCTTTTGACTAGATTTTGGAGGGGTCTGAGAAGTAGGATTAATAATGGAGAGATAGCTTTTGTATTCATGTGGGTGGAGCTGAAGAATATTCTTGGTAAAGTATTTCAAGCATGGAGAAATGAGCCACATACACCGGTGCTGGTGGGTTTGAATCCAGCCCGGGCCTGCCAAACAACAATGACAACTACAACCAAAAAATAGCCAGGCATTGTGGCAGGGGCTTGTAGTCCTAGCTACTTGGGAGGCTGAGGCAAGAGAATTGCTTAAGCCCAGGAGTTTGAGGTTGTTGTAGCTGTGACACCATGGCACTCTACCCAGGGTGACAGCTCGAGACTCTGCCTCAAAAAAAAAAAAAAAAGGAAATCAAGTATCCCATGTACTCAGTACTATTTGAAACTAATAGATGAACAACTACAGGCCCACACGAGAGGAAAAACACAATTAAATTCAAGAAGGGGAGCAGAAAGGGGGAAGAGACTCGGTAAGCCCCCACCTAATGGATAAAGTAGGCATATATGGCACATATCCTGAGTCAAGGACTCAGATACAACTCGGACTTTTCTTAATAGATGCAACATAACCTAATCATATGTACCGTCATATTAATCTGAAATTAAAAAAAAGTTCTACAAAAAATAATTGAGAGAAAGTTTGGGGATAGGTTCAGAATAACATAGAATCTATGGCACAGAATTTGAAATCTGTTCTGTAAGTCCGAGGTGGTTTGTAGGCCATTTCAGCCTGAGGCCTGTTTTTGTACAGCCGGGGAACTAAGAATGTTTTATATATTTTTAGAGGACTATTTAAAGAATAACTGAAACAAACCAAAACAACAGCAATACTGGTAACAAAAACAGAAAAAATCATATGTAATAGATTATATATTGCTTGCAAAGTAGAAAATATTTACTCTCTGGCTATTTACAGAAAAAGTTCAGCAGCTCTTGCTATAAGCAGTTGAACAGAGAACTCACAGAGCAGAGAAGGAAGATCAAGGTGGGGCCTAGGATGATGAACCTGCTAGCAGTGCCCTAGAGCTAAACAGAACTTCTATAGACACTAGACTATGAAGATGAGCAAGGAGGCTATTGGCAGTGGAAGTGTGAGGGTATTGGTTCTGCTCTAGGCAAGTATCATTGGAAATGAGAGGTTAAAGCAAGATTTACAATGGGAGGCTAGTGGCTTGTGCCTAACACTCTGGGAGGCTGAGGTGGGAGGATTCCTTGAGCTGAGAGTCAAGACCAGCCTGAGCAAGAGTGAGGCCCTGTGTCTACTAAAAACAGAAAAATTAGCCAAATGTTGTGGCAGGCACCTGTGGTCCCAGGTACTTGGGAGGCTGAAGCAGAAGAATCACTTGAACGCAGGAGTTTGAGGTTGCTGTGAGTAGGATGACACCATGGCACAATAGCCTAGGCAACGGACTGAGACTTTCTCATTATTTTTAATAATGGGAGATGTTGCAGACATTGCATAGGAAGCATCAGAAAAAGCAAGATGTGGAGGACAGAGTAAGGGCCAAGAGCACAGGATTGTCTTGGGAAGTAAAAGGATGGTGTCTTCCACAGTATGCAAAGTGTGGGAAGTTGCTATTTGTCTTACTCTGTTTTGTATTGGTATAACAGAATACTTGAGACTAAGTAATTCATAAAGAAAAGAGGTTTATTTAGCTGATGCTTCTGCAAGCTAGAAAGCTCTAGAAGCATGGTGCTTTCTTCTGGTGAGGGCTTCCATGCTGCCTCACAACATGGGCAAGTCAGAGGGGAGACAGATGCGTGTGAAAGGCCAAAACTGAGGGTTGTCCTCAGTTTATAACAACCCACTTGTAAGAACTGACGTATTCCCAGGAGAACTAATTCAGTCTCCCAAGAGTGAGAACTCACTACCTGAGAATAGGAGAACCTGGGAGAACCAGAATGATGCCATTCACAAGGGATCCACCACCCCTCCACCCCTCTAACTCAAATACCTTCCACTAGGCCCCACTTCCCAGCACTGCCAAACTCGGGATCACGTTCAACAAGTTGTGGTGGAAACAAACCATATCCCAAAGATAGCAATATTTAAGACTTTGTATATGAGAACGTTAGGGACACTAGGGCATCTGTAATGTTAGTAAGGTCACCATGACAACACACTCAAGTACACCATGGCAGCACACTCAAGTACAGCTGAGGTCACCGTGACAACACACTCAAGTACACCATAACAGAACACTCATGTACAGCTGAGGTCACTGTGACAACACACTCAAGTACACCGTGACAGAACACTCTATGTACAGCTGAGGTCACCATGACAACACACTCAAGTATACCATGGCAGCACACGCATGTACAGCGGAGGTCATCGTGACAACACACTTAAGTACAGCTGAGGTCACCATGACAACACACTCAAGTATACCGTGGCAGCACACGCATGTACAGCTGAGGTCATCGTGACAACACACTTAAGTACAGCTGAGGTCACCGTGACAACACACTCAAGTACACCATGACAACACACTCATGTACAGCTGAGGTCACCGTGACAGAACACTCAGGTACAGCTGAGGTCACCGTGACAACACACTCGAGTACACCGTGGCAGCACACTCAAGTACAGCTGTATTGCTTGGCATTCTGTTCCTTAGAATTTCCTGCAAGTTGCTGGTTGGTTTTAGAGATTGGGTCAGATTCAGCTTTGACTTTTTTGGAAGAATACTTTGTAGGCGATGGTGTGTATTTTTACCAGGACTGGTCGTCTCTCGTCTTACGATGTTTGTGCTGCTGGTGGTGATAGTCTGTCATTTCTTCTTCATTTATTAGTGGAAATACTTCTATAAAGAGAAACGTTTTCTCATAAATTATCAGGTTAACCTAAGAAGCAGTTTGAGTATTTCCTTTTACTTAAACATGATTCAAGATAGTAAGTTTATTGCTTGGCGTCCTCCAAAGATGACCAGGGAAGTGTTTTCTTACGTTGTTTTGTTTTTGTTTTTTAAGTATCATCGTGAACTTATGGATCCAAATGTACTTGATGTGTTTCAGTATATTTTAATTATGCAAAGTTGTTTTGTTTTTGTCAGTGGGAGCCTCTTGAATTTGTCTTGAGTTCTTTTTTTAAGGCAGAGTCCTTTTCTATCAGCCCAACTAGAGAGTAATGGGATCATCATAGCTCACTGCAACCTCAAACTCCTGGGCTCCAGTGGTCTGCTTCAGCTTCCCAAGTAGCTGGGACTACAGGTGCATGCCACCATGCCTGGCTAGCTTTCTATTTTTAGTAGAGCCAGGGCCTTGCTCTTGTTCAGGCTGGTCTTGATCTCCTGTCCTCAAGCCATTCTCTCATCTCATTCTCCCAGAGTGGTAAGATTACAGGCATGAGCCATGGGACCTTGCCATCTTGAGTTCTTTCGACCTGATTGTTGTAGTCTTTGGTAGTTTCCTGGCAAGCTTGTATGAGTAGCTGTTCCAGGCTTATCTTACAGATTTCTTGCCCTAGTCTGGGAAATGGGGTTTCAAGACTAAAAACCTAGACATAAGAGATATTCATTGTTATTCATCTATATATTAATAAAATATATAATTAATGTGTTGCATTAGTATATTGACATAATATAATATATAATTATATATTAATATATAGATATATATAAATAATATGTAATATGCTGTCTCTGTGAATTTATTGATATTGAATTGGTCATTGTTTCTACAAAATAGAGCCAAGAAATAATTTTTTTTTTCTTTTTGTCCTTAAAAAATTAGAATACCCAGATAGGCTCTGCGCCTGTGGCTCAAGTGGCTAAGGCACCAGCCACATACACCTGAGCTGGCGGGTTCGAATCCAGCCTGGCCGCCAAACAACAATAACAGCTGCAACCAAAAAATAGCAGGGCGTTGTGGCGGGTACCTGTAGTCCCAGCTACTTGGGAGGCAGAGGCAAGAGAATCGCTTGAGCCCAGGAATTGGAGGTTGCTGTGAGCTGTGATGTGACGGTACTCTACCCAGGGCAACAGCTTGAGGCTTTGTCTCAAAAAAAAAAAAAGAACACCCAGATATTTCTAAATCAGATTCAGGACTACATTGTTTTTGCCTAACCTACTTGATCTTAATCTATATTTCCCACCTCATAAATTCTGAGTCTCATCAGAATTATTCCCTTGCTTTATCCAACTAATATATGCATATAATCTCAGTAATTAATTATATCAACGTTATTATAAAGATAATTACTGTTAATGGTTTAAGTTGTTTTGGTAGCTCTTTTTATCTCAAGGTATATTCATATACTAGGGAGATACACAAATAATTCATATTAATAAAATTTAAAGTCATTAAAATAATCCCCATTTGGTTGATTAATTTATTTCATTTTATCTTAATTTTTTTAGACATTACTAGACCAGGTGCAGTGGCTCACACCTGTAATCCCAGCACTCTGGGTGGGTGGATTGCCTGAGCTCAGGAGTTCAAGACCAGACGTCTCTTAAAAAAAATTTAAAAAATAGGGTGGCGCCTGTGGTTCAAAGGAGTAGGGCACTGGTCCCATATGCCAGAGGTGGCAGGTTCAAACCCAGCCCCCGCAAAAAACTGCAAAAAAAAAAAAAAATAATAATAAAAGAATAGGCATTGTGGTTGGCGCCTATAGTCCCAGCTACTCAGGAGACTGAGACAAGAGGATCCCTTAAGCCCAAGAGTGTGAGGTTTCTGTGAACTATGATTCCACAGCACTTTACCCAGGTTGACAAAGTGAGACTCTGTCTTAAAAAAAAAAAAAAAATTGCTTAAGAAGTTTTTTAAGGCTTGGTGTAGTGGCTCTTACCTATAATCCTAGCACGTGGATTGCTTGAGCTCACAGGTTCCAGACCAGCCTAAGCTAGAGCAAGACCTCATCTCTAAAAAAAAGTAGCCAGGTGTTGTGGCAGGCACCTGTAGTCCTGAAGCAAGGGGGTTGCTTGAACCCAAGAGTTTGAGTTTGCTGTGAGCTGTGACACCACAGCACTCTACCGAGGGTGACAAAGTGAAACTCTCCCTCAACAACAAAAACAAAAAAAAGTTTTTTAATGAATATATAAAACATATGCACAATTCTAAAGTCTAATTTATAAAACTGTATATTCAGGGTACCCTAGTTTCTATCCCTGTCCCTATTCTCCTTTTTCTTTCCTCAGTTCTTTCATCCATTCATTTAAAACAACACAACATACCTTCTTTCTCTGCTTTCCTGGGTGAACGCTGTGTTCCTGTCTCGCTTCTTCCCTGGTAGCACGCCCTGCAGAACACTCCACAGCAGCAGATGGAGGTTTCTGCGTTCCTTCTGCAGCCACCTGGGGCTCTCGCTGTCCTGCTAGTCCCCATGATCGGTTTTAAAATAATGTAAAGGGATCATTTTAGTTTTACTAGTTTTAAAACTTCAAAGCTTCCTTTATGTTTTTATTTAACAAATACTTACTGTTACATGCAAAGCCATTAAAACTTTATTTTTTAATTAAAAATTTTATACATAATAATTGTACATAAATTCAGGGTACATAGTGATGTTTCATACATACCCATTGTCTCATTTATCACTTTTTTGTGTTGCAAACATTTAGTACCCTCCTTCTAGCTATTTGAAACTATGTACTGTCATTAACCATAATCATTCTGTAATGCTTTGTCTCCTATCTATTAATAGCTATAATTTTGAAACTTTAATTTTAAAACATCTCAAAAGAGCTTTTCAAACTTAACTTACATTTTCTTGTAGCTTCACTGATCTACAACCATGGTGGTAATTGACCATGACAGTAATTTTCAGTGTAGTTTACATATGTGTTGTGCCATTAAATCAGAACACAGACTGTATCAAATGGGAAGAAACCAATGTAGAGATAAGCAAACTAGTTATCTCATCTCTTTGTAAATTCCCAGTCTTAGAAGTACATATGATCATGTATTTTGATTTAATATGTCACAGATATTCTGCTGATCTGAATGATTATGTGTACATCATTTGGCTTACTAAAGAAAACATAATAAATTTAGCTCTTAAATTTTTATAGGAGACCTTGATTTTTGAAGTTTAATTTTAAAAGGGGCTCACATTGATACCTCAGAATTTTATTTTGTACAAATCATTTCAGGCCATCTTCTGTAATTGAAAATAACTATCAGGAAATACTTCTAATAAAACTGGTTTAGCAATACTGCATTTTAGGATTGGAGTCAGATGATTTTAGTGGGTGGAGTCTGCCATTTTTTCTTTGATCTTTTTCTTTCACTTATACCAATAAGAGTTTTCCTTCTCAAGAAACAGTCCAACTACGTATTTATTCTTAGTCCCATTCACTTATTTCCAATTTTATTTGCCAAAGAAAATGACACCCAGTGATTTTACCTTAAGCATGGAAGTGACTGAGTCCCATGAGGATGATTGCCACCATTCGTGTGTGGGCTCTCAGAGAATAGTCTGCAGGTAACTCTAATCTGAACTTAAAAACAAAGATTTTCTGACACTGCTATAGGACTTCTTTTTGTCTGTTTAATGTCTGTAGGTTTTATGAGGATGTAAATCTTTTAAATAACTCAACTATTTAGATAGGGAAAAGGTTCATTACCGTTAAGCCTATCTTATTTATTGAAATCCTTCTTTGCCAGCATTCAGCTTTCTATGAAAGTTACTTGGTTGCTGTCTATCGTCCACTCTTTTTCTCTTTTTGTTCTCTAGTGCATTCCACTCTTTGTTCAGCTTGTTTTGGAGAGATTAACGCGAGGGGTTAAAACGAGTGAGCTCCGTACCATGTGTCTTCAGGTTGCAATTGCTGCCTTGTACTACAATCCTGATTTGCTGCTACATACTTTGGAACGAATTCAGTTGCCTCACAACCCTGGACCTATCACTGTACAGTTTGTAAATCAGTGGATGAACGATACAGATTGTTTTCTTGGGTAAGTGTCTTTTGTATTTTACACTGCTTTTCTGTTTCTGGGAAAGTATACTTTTAAATATATGCATATTATAGCATATGTAAAGATAATTTCCATATCTTAGAAATTATTTTTAGTGTATTAATATAATTAATTTTTAGAAAGTTAAGAGTGTATTTCTACATTATAATTTAGTGGGAAATATCCAGGCTTTAGAAAATTAGATATAGCCCTTCCCGACATATTTTTGGCTTAATATGTATCGTATCTCTAGGCAACAAGAATTAAGTGTCTGCTTGGGTTCCATGGCTAGTAAGTGGATAAAAGCATTTTATTTATTTATTTTATTTATTATTTTACTTTTTTGTTTGAGACAAGAGTCTCACTTTGTCATCCTGGTTGGACTGCTGTGGCATCATAGCTCACAACAACCTCAAACTCTTGGGCTTGAGCAGTCCTCTTGCCTCACCCTCCTATGGGAGTGTAGGCATGCGCCACTACACCTGGCTAGTTTTTCTGTTCCTGGTAGAGATGGGGTCTTGCTCCTACTCTGGCTGGTCTCGAATTCCTGAGCTCAAGCGATCCACCTGTCTCAGCCTCCCAGAGTGCTAGGATTCCAGGTGTGAGCCACTGTGTCTAGATAAAAACATTTTAAATGGAGTCTGGTTTCTAAGGAAGACACTAGTCTGGCAAAGTAATAATGTAATATCCTAGCATGTTTAACTCTTTGTGCATCTTAAGGGAGCCTATTCTCAAATGTGGGGTCAGAAGGCTTGTTAGTTGTAGCCTGGGTGCTGCCCAGTAGAACTTGACATTCTCCTTGTTTTCAAAGTAGGAAGAGTAAAGTCCTAACTAGCAGTTATGGGCCCACCTCAAGTCACCTAGCACATACTAGTGATTGTGTTATGCTAGAATTAGAGCTAGATTGCTGTGTAGTTTGTTTTGGTTTAATATGTCATCTGAAATAAGACTAATATTTGGCTGATCGAGATAGATATATAATTTGGCCTATTTAAATCTGGCAAACTTAAAACTTCTGCATGAAACTTTGATTTTTAAATTTTTAGAAAATTAAAAAATGTTAAAGCCAGGAGTGGTGGCAGGCACTTGTAATCCCAGCTACTCAGGAGGCTGAGGTAGGAAGATCATTTGAGTCCAGGAGTTAGAGGCTGCAGTGAGCTGTGCTTGTACCACTGCGCTCCAGCCTCAATGATACAGCAAAACCCCATCTCTCTCTCTCAAAAAAAAAAAAAAAATTAATTAATTTTAAAACACCTCTTGTTAAGACTTCCGAATTATATTTTATACAAGTCATTTCACCTCATCCTTTTTAACTGAAAATAACTTTTATAAAATACTTTTAATTAGTTCTTCAATATTGCACTTTAGAATTAAAGTCTACCCTTTAGAAATAATGTTCTGTTTAAGTTTTGTAAGATATTTAGAAAAATTTGGTGTGAGGAATAGACCCTCAGCAGAAGTGGTGGGGAGAAGATAAAGGGCTAGATTAGGATGGTGGGATAGGGCTGGAGGAACATGTTTACAAGCAGCTATGTCTGTTCTAATTTCTCTACTTGTAGGTCACTGGAATTTGTCCTTATTGAGATTTGTTATTAAATCCTTGAAGGGAGGAGCATACCTTAAAAAGAACTTTGTTTAAAGTTATCTCTGACAAAGATTTAGGAAGTAGAGATTTGGTCATTCAAAGTTAAGCAGTTGGTATGCTTACTTATTAGCCTCTATAAGCAAATTTCCAAAGATAGGCTGCCTCTTCCAGCTGTTGCATAGATGGGAAGTTTTGTGCTAACTTGGAGTCTCTAGATCCCCACTTGATAATCATCCTTTTTTGTATCAGGATCCACTGATACCTGGTGTGCATTCCTAGTTAGGGCCTGTGTGGCTGAGAGCCCTCAGATCGCGTGCAGCGCCTGTTACAGCATACTGTTACGCTGAGGTATAAATAACTTGAATAAATGAAAGAATGAAGAGCAATAGAAGCTCGTACTGTGTTCATTATTTGGTTTGTTCTATTAATACTTTATTACCCTCAATTTAAACAAATTGAGCATAGCAAGTAAATTTTTTGTTTGTGCCTATAATGTTAAGAGTTTCTACCAATATAGTAGTATTTTAACTCATAATATTTTTAGTTTTAAACAATGTAGAAGAACATGTAATAGAAAATAATACAATATACATGTATTGGTTGAAGTCTTTTTTCTCCTCAGAATTTCTCCTCTGTGTTGGAACAGAGGATTTTAATAGATTACTTACATTAAGTTCAACTTGCTAGATGCTGAGTTTTTAAAACAACTTTTAGCATCCAGGATTAGCATAGAGCATGTGTGCCAAGAAACCTTGTAGATCAGTCCAGTGACAGAAAAGTCTAAGAAACTCTGTTTGTTTTTGCCATTATGTAGGAATTTTATGTTGTCAAATATAGGTATTCCTATTTTAATAAAACTATGCCAAGGCTCATATATAGCATTTATATTAATCATAAATTGGTATTGCATTAAGATTCACCATGGTAATTGCAGGCAATATATAATTGGTTTATAAAATTTGATTTACATAGGATTTCATATAATACAAGATAGGGGTATCTCTGAATAACTCCAGTGAATGAACCTTGGAGTATACCTGGGACATTTCATTTTGTAGTATCTTCAGAATCTGTCCTTTATTGCCTTTTCTCATGTCCATATTTTTCCCCTTCTGATTTGCAGGCATCATGACCGGAAGATGTGCATAATAGGACTAAGTATTCTTTTGGAATTACAGAACCGGCCTCCTGCAGTAGATGCTGTGGTGGGACAGATTGTTCCCTCAATTCTTTTCCTTTTCCTTGGCCTGAAGCAGGTCTGTGCTACTAGGCAGCTGCTAAACCGGGAAGATCGCTCGAAAGCAGAGAAAGCTGATATGGAAGAAAACGGTAAAATCTTCCAATTGCTATGAATGCTAGAATTGATTTTGATTGGAGCATACATTTTCTTTGAACATTATTTGGGGCTTGGTTGACTTCCTGTTAATTATATCAGGTGGCATAAACTAAGATTTGTACACCTTTTGACATTTAAAACGGTTCATTGTTTTTTATGTAGAGCCTAATAGATGTTACACATTAGGAGATACATTTATAACAGAATCAAATGGTCTTGACTATAAGTTACCAGCCCGTTGTTTTATTTTTTTGTTTGTTCTCACAGCCTAGATGAAGGCAACAGCCAGATTCTTAATCTAAATGAACCATTAGATTAAGAGAAGTGTTAGTACAACAGATTAGTAGAGGCTGTCTGATTTTTTTAAAAAGGTTCTTAGGTGACTCATTACCACAAATTATATTTGAGAGAGATTGTTTTTATTTAAATAAAAATTAGGGATAATGTACATAAGTGAAGGTGATTTGCTTAATTAAGTCAGAATAAGATTATTAGAGTCAAGAATATTAGGCTTTTATTTAACAATGAGATTGTAAAACTGCTTGCTAGGGATCAGGAAGTAGCATTATCCAATTCCAAGTGGAGTTTTTCCTTTTAAGGCTAAATGTACACATTTTGTTAGCTCAGAAAAATACAAACACTTCCTTGAAAACACACAACTCTATTTTTGATGGTAAATTACGTGATTTTAGCATGTGTAGATTTAAAACACTTTTCACTTAACTGGCATCATGCCAGTTTTTCATATACAAGGAATTGTGAACTACCCTTCTACCCTCGACACAAAACAGAACTTCTAATTTGTTTTTCTGAATTCTGTGTAGGCCTTTTTTTTTTTTTAATTTAAATATATATATATATTTTTAATTATAGATAAAAATATGCACCATAGATGTGGCCCAACCCATCACCCTCCCTCCACCCAAACCTCCCCCCTCCCTTCCCCTTCCTTGGTCCTTTCCTCATAGTCTTGTGGTATAGTTGGGTTATAGCCTTCATGT
>CAUYPK010039229.1:0-21404 GCA_963574355.1 Loris lydekkerianus | reverse complement strand
TAGCCTTCCTGGCATTTTCCTAGTTACCGTAGCATGACATTTACATTTCACATTTGCTGAGTTTCACCCTTGCCCTTGTAAGATGCCCCGTAGGTGTGATTCCACCAATACCCCTCCCCCCACCCCCTCCCCCTCCCTCTTCTCCCTTTCCCCCTTTCCCCTATTCTTAGGTTGTAACTGGGTTATAGCTTTCATGGGAAAGCCCTAAATTAGTTAACTCTATGGTCAGTTTGTACATAGAATAATTTTAGGTTTTACGGCTGGTTTTGGGGGTTGGGGGAATGTAGCATTTATGACTTGCGAGGGGCAGATCGATTCTAGTTCCTTCCCTGGCCCCAGGGAAGAATGGCACGAGAGTAGGAAAGAGGAAAAGTTGAGCTTCACTTCGGGGGGGGCCTTCATTTTGGGTGTTGTTTTCTGATCTGCAGCAGCAGGAGTGTACAAACACCCCTTCTCTCACTGGTCTTTCCCATTCCTGGCAACACGATGTGTTATAAAATTCTGAGACACCAAGGTGGTACCACAATGAGGTCTTGTAAAAGTATAATGAACTTGATTTAGGGCAACTTTTATGGGCTCAGGACCACTGTGTGTTGTACAGGTTCTCAAAATAAGCACTTTATGTGATTTGGGTCTGAATTTTTTGCAGCTCCCCTGGAAAGGAAGTGGTATTTTTTTTTTCTTTTGCATGTAAGAAAACAGGTGTTTATAGGTGTTAATTATATTGCTGAAGGTCTCACACTAGTGGGTGAGAATTGAAGAGACGTAGACACGAGCTTTCTGGCTCTAAAGCTCATTCTCTTAAACAGAGTCCAGCTTTACAAAGGAGGAGGAGATAGTGTGTCTTGAGAGGCAGAGTCCTTCAACATCCATGTAGCCTGCAGAAGATGAGTCCAGGCCGGGTCTCATGGATGTAAAAATCTAAAGGCTGTTCAGATGTTTAAATTTTATTCCAACTCTGAGATACTTTATTTTAACCAGGAAATGCACCTGACCAAACACTTTCCAGTTCAGAATATCAACAAATAGAGATTTACTGTTGTAAAAACAAAGATATAAAGTATAAATGCAAAAGTTTATTTTCTCATTTCACATGTTCATGTAAATACAGAAGATTACTAATTGGAGATTCTTGGGTACCATTGAGAATGGAGGTTTCTGGCATCCTTGAAACATAGGAGTCAAATTTAAGTAGTTTCAACATTCTCCTCTTTTCTCCATTCTTGATACATTCTTAATTTGCTTGACAACCTTGTCCCCCTTTTTAAAAAATATAGAGGTGTATCAATCTAAGGCAGTGTTTCTCAACCTTCCTAGTGCTGAGAGGTATTTTTGTTACAAAGCGGTCAAAACCCACAGGTTGAGAACCGCTGATCTAAGGTATAGTGTCTAATTGATAGGGTGTAAATTAAGGAGCTTTTGGTATAAAAATGTTTGTGGAATACTGTGCTGCAGTTTCTGATGAATTCTCAGGACCGTGAATTCCTCAAAGACACATGTTCACATAATAGCAATGAATAAGGAAAGGAGTTCTCTATCTCTGTACATATTGGATATTAAAAGAGTAATCGGGCCTATAGTCACTTGATTAGTTACCTGACTGCATCTTGTTGGTTCCTAGAAAAATTTGCCATTATTCATACGAGACCTAATTAGATTTATTAAGAAGAACCTAGATTACATTTCTTCCCCTGGAAGTTGTTAGATTACAACAACAGTTGTAATCTAACAGTCTTATAATCTGACCAAGAGCAATTTCTTAACCTTTAGAAAAGATTAAAATCTTGAAGAAAAACACTGGCAAATAAATGTTAGTCTTGCTTTTGCAGTGATCCTTTCAAGGTTAGGACTTTGAACCTTACTTGTCTTTCTTGTAAACGTGGATGATATTTGTGGTACCCACTTCCTTAAAATTTCCCTTTATCATTCATTATATATGAGTTTACTGAAGTTATTTCAAAGGTTCTCAGCGTTTGTAAGATCTGTTTGAGCGACTCAATAAGAGCAAACTTACAAGGTTCAGTGTCTTTCTGAGCATTGACTAGGTGCCAGAGACTTGACTGCAAGCCTGGAGAGTCATCAGTGAGTGAATTGGATAAAGGCCCTGCTTTTGTATACCTAGCATACTACTAGGGAAGATAGGAAATACACAATAAATATATAATCTAGAATATTAGAATGTGAAAAGTGCTACAAAATAAAAGTAAATAGAGGTTTGGTGCCTGTAACTCAGTGATTAGCATGGCGGCCACATACACTGAGGCAGACAGGTTCAAACCCAGCCCAGACCTGCTAAAGCAACAATGACAACTGCAACAACAAAAAAAAATGGGCATTGTGGCGGGTACTGGTAGTCCCAGCTACTTGGGAGACTAAGGCAAGAGAATTGCTTAAGCCCAAGAGTTTGAGGTTGCTGTGAGCTGTGATGCCACGGCACTCTACCAAGAGTGACATAATGAGACTCTGTCTAAAAAAAAAAAAAAAAAAGAGAGAGAGAGTATGAGGTATAGGGGGAATGAAAAGAAAGATACAGATTGCTATGTTACATAAATTTCCTAGGGGAGGCCTCAATGAAAATGTCATGTCTGAACAGATGGGAAGAAGGTGAGGTCGGGAACTCCTGTGTGTAGAGCTCTCAAAGGTTCATGATCTCCCTCAGACTCAAGTCTGGGGTCCTGAAAGGCCTTTCTGCCCCTTCTTTGTTCTCATCTCTCCCTCCTCTCTGCACCTTCCCGCCTTCCCTTGCACCATCCCCCACTCCCTATATGCACCTTGCTTCACGCCTGCTTCCTCTGGTTCCTCCAGTATTCCAGGCACACTCCCACCTCTAGGCCTTCACATGTGCTGTTGTCTGTGTGTGGCATGTTTTCCCCTAAATAATCCATGTGCATTACTTCCTCACCTTGTGGTCCTTCTTAACCAACTAGTTGTAGCTTATCCTAAACTACAATTCCTCCTTACCCAATGGTGCTAATCCCTTTCCCTTGCTTTATTTTTCTCTGCAGAACATATCCTCTGGTGTCCTGCTCATAACTTGTTAAAAATATGTGTAATGGTCGGGCACGGTGGCTTAATGTCTGTTATTTTAGCACTTTTAAGTGGCTGAGGCAGGAGGATCACTTGAGGCCAGGGGTTTGAAATCAGCCTGGACAACAAGTGAAATCTCATCTGTACAAAAAAAATTTTTTAAAAATTAGCTGAGTGTGGTGTTGCACATCTGTAGTCCTAACCACTCAGGAGGCTTAGCCCAAGAGTTTGAGATTAGGGTGAACTGTGGGTAACAGAGGGAGACCTCATCTATATTACAAAAAAAAAGTGTGTGTATTGTCTCTCTTCTCTCAAGCGTATCAACATGGATTCTGTCTCCTTTGATTGCTAAGTACTCCCAACATCTGTCATGTGCCTGCCACAGAGGAGGCACCAAAGAAATTGTTGACTGTGAATTGTGAATGTGTATGATATTCATGTAAATAATTGTTGACTTATTAAACAGGTACTTTTAAAATCCATGAAGTGTTTGCTTTTTTAAAGCAAATAAGTATTAAACTGGTAATTTTGTTTGCATTATTCATTTGTTCAACAGTTTTTTAAGCTATTGCAGACATGAACTTTACCAATGGTTTTATAAAATCCCAGCCATGTAAATTAGAATCCATTGGTTATCATGACACACAAGTCACATAAGAAAGCAGTGGGTGAAAAGGAGGAAAAACATCCTCCAATTGAAGGAGGTGTTTAATTAAGTTGTTTGATGTAGTAGTTCCAGAATAGGACACTTATTCCCTGCCTGTCCCCCAACCGGATACATCATGTATCTCTGTAACCATGTGAATTCTGACATGCGGGAAGAAAAAGAATGTTTGAGCAGTTCACGTGCGAGGCTGCAGATCCAGACTGCTGGTATGTGATCATCTCTCTCATTAACTTGCTGCAAACCCTCTTAACCTCCCAAGCTGTCACAGACCCATCTGCTGGACTCGTACACAGCTAGGGAGTGAGCAAAGGAAGGCTTCTGAGAGAAACCTTTAAGGGAACCCTTATCTATGAGGAAGACCAGAGTGATCCATCTCTGCATCAGAGAGCAGATGAAGTCACTGTAACCAACCAAAAAGCCTCAGAGCCCAACGTACACTTCCAGGCTGGTTTGTGTGCAGCCTTCTAATCTAAGGGAGAGACCTGGCAGTTGCTGGAATGAGCTAAGGGTAGAAAATGCCCTTGTGGTCCCTGCATCCTAACCTGAGAGTTGCCGCTAACAAAGTACAGCTTTTAACTTGACTTTACCTTGTTTGAATTTAGCATTTATCTGGCATTTTAATGTCTGAAAATATTTTCTCTTTCCTTAGTGGGAATTCAAACACAAAGAGAAATCAACATTTTGAAATTCAGATAAGCAGGAGTTAGCTTACAGTTAGAGATTTTGAGCACACTGCTTTTGTGTGATAATATTTGAAATTTATTTCCACAAGTTATTGCACATTCATTTCTTGAGTTTTCATTGCAGAAAATTGCCAGAAGGAATGGATTTTGTCTTCTTCAACTGGCAGAACAATTTTCCACCTGTCGCCCAAATATTTGATGAGAAGGATTATATTGCTGGCTCTGAAAGTTTGTACTGTGGATCCTTTGAAAGTGAAAGGGTCTAATGAAACTACTACCCTGAATCACTGTCCAGCTTGCTAAAGTGTCTGCGAAGCTTTGGATGGATTTCCAGTAGTTAGGTCAATTTCCGAAAGACCAGCTTCAATGACACAAACGCACACACAGGCACCTGCAGTTCTGAACCTACAGCGTGGAAAATGGTGTTTTTCATCTTTTACATTGTAACCGTATTCAGCAAAACTCTCGTGTCCTTGCCAGAGATCTGAATTAATTGCCTGAAATTATTATTGTTCATCTTCTTGGTAACTGGAACTAAGAAAAAAAAAAAAGCCTTGGTTCATAGGTAATGATGAAATTGTCATTTGATTTCTGGTTCAAGTAATTTACTGTCTCTGTTGAGTTTTATATTTCTCTGCAGTTTGTTAGATAGACAGCCAGAATGGTCTGTACAGTCAACATAAAGCTGGTTTAAAAGTCCATGCATAATGACAGCACCCTTTTAACCTGTCAAAATAAATATAAAACTGTTTTTGTCCCTCTTCCCCTAGTTTCTCTGAATGTTTTATGGACATCATAAGTAATAATATTGCTACTGTCAAAAGGATTTTCCTGAAACATAGATTTACCGTGCCACGTCTAGATCTCAGGTGGCTCAGAGGAGGGACCGAAATTCATGAGCTGGCAGTCATGTCCTTGGATATTGAGACCCTCACTTGCCTTTTCTATCTTATTTTCTACCACCCTGCATATCCAACAAGCTGGTCAGACAGAACTATTTTCTCCTACAGACTCCTTGCAAATTACCTAATTTCCATACTTTTGTTCTTGCCATTTCTCATTCTGCTTGTTGATCAAATTGAAATTTTGCCTACCCATCGTGACCTCAGTTCAAATTCTGCTTTCTCAAAAAAGATTCTGTGTCTTACTTTCCTGACTTGGGAGCACTTTGTAGACATGGTTTTTGGAATTTTTCACTTCATGTTTTTTATTTGCATCATTTGCATACAAATCTGGAATGAGACAGATTTGATCATCATGAAGAGCATTTTGTTGTTGTTAGTGTGGCAATAATAGCCTTGCTCCAAACCCAGTTTGCACCCCCCCCCCCCCAACAATCTGCTTTGGTTTGCACCAAATGTTTGACTTCTCCCAGCTCACTGATGTCACCGGGCTTGCACTGGTGGTGGTCCGCCAGCGTGGCAGAGCCATTCCAGTCTCTCCAGGGCCTCAGCAGTCTGGAAGGAGCCACTGTGTTCATTATAATCTTTTCTATGTCCTGTCACCAACTAATGGCAGCAAAATAGCATTTACACTGGGTGTGCCCAAGATCCAGAGTGGAAAAGCTGATGTAGTAAATCCTTCAGCTTTCCTCTTCTACAGTCTACTGCCCCTCCAAGTTCTCCTACTCAGACCCTCCTCTGCAAACTCAGCCTCTGGGCTCCGCCGCCTGCCCCGTGTCCTAGCACAAGCTCTGTGGTGTCATCACTTGCTTGTTTGCACTCCCCAAGAAGAGGTGGTCTGTCCTGGGTGAGCGGCAGTGTACAAGTGCAGAAGGATAACAAGGTGAACACATCACATCTTGTTAATTTTACTTCGATTTTTTTTTTTTTTACTTTTTATTTAATAGCAGACATATCATAGAGCAAAAATCTAAATTGCTTGAATTTGAAGATGAAATAGCTGATAACCGAACTAGTATCTCCTCCCTGACACTCTGAAGATAACTGTATTCCTTCTCTACTGTTAGAATTATTTCAGTACACAAAATTTTAAATTTAAGATATTAATGATGTTTAGTATTTGAAGGTTAAGTTTTGTTCCCTCTTTTGTCTTCCTTTCAAAGATCTTTCCTTTACTCTTCCCCCAAACCAAATACACTATCCCATCATCATAAACTGCCTCTCTTTGACTTCTCTGCATAGAGCAGCTGGGAGGTTTATAGAGTATCTGGAGTGTCGTGCAATACTTTTGAAAGGATTTGGGAACCAGCCATATGGTTGGTTGGAAAAGAGTGGAAAGGGTAAAAGTTAGTTTTCTTTACAGGTGGGAATGCAGTTCTGAAACAAATTGAATCTTAACAGAGGGAACAATTGAAAAAAGGCAATGTTTTTGTCATTGTTTTCTTTTGCTTTAAAAGGGAAGGAAGTGAGACTGGAAATGGGCCTGTAATTAGGAGGGTAGACCTGCCCTGTTCAAAAGCTAGAAGAGAGGCTACTATCCCTTTTGGATCCTAGGAAACCAAACATTTGCAGAGCAGGTGTGGCATGTCCAATATTTTCCCAGTTTCATGAATCATAATGCAAATTGCGCATTTACTCACAAGTACCTTTCTTTGATTTTGGCTGGAGCTTTTGAAATTCTGTGGGTTTAAATTGGTGATGCTGGATGTCTTAGTCTATTTGAGCTGCTATAACAAATATATCCTGGAGAGAGTAGCTTACAAACAACCAAAATTTATTTTTTATGCGTCTGGAGGCTGGGAAGTCCAAAATCAAAGCACCAGCAGATTCAGTGTCTGGGGAAGGGCCCCTTCCTTGTAAACAGATGCCTTCTCCCCTTAACCTCACGCAGCGGGAGGGACACAGGTGCGCTCAGATAAAGGTATGCATCTCATTTATGCTGCATCTGCCCTCATAACCTAATCATCTCCCAGAGTTCCTGCCTCCTACTACTATGACCTTGGGGGTTATGATTACATCATATGAATTTTGGGGGCACAGAAATATCTATTATGCTGCAGTGCATTAATCAGAGATTCTGATAAGTTGTGTGTCAGATTTTTTTAAAGTACAGAAAAAACAGTACCTTAAGCTCTGACTATTAAAAGTATTAAGTAACATTATTTACCATATCTGCTTGATATATTTTTAACAGGAGAAATAAACATTATAGGTAATATTAAAGTACTTTTTCTTCCAAACCTTTTCCTACCTTCTTTCCTTTCCCCATATTCTCAAAATCATCTCTGTAGTAATTTAATATCTTTCCATTTTGTTTTTATATTTCAGCATACATTTGTGTGCTTGTAATGTGGTTTACATTGCTTTATGACTATTATTTATAAAAATTTATAAAAATAGAACTCTACAGAGTATATTCTTCTGCAACTTTTTTTTTTAATGCAATATAAATTGAGATTTATACATGTTGGTGGATAGATCGATGATACCTTCTTACTGCAGCACAGTGTTCTCTTCCATGAATACATCTTATGTGATTTATTAGATCCACTGTTAGGAGGCAGGGATATTGATTTTAATTTTTCTCTGGGAAACATCTAGAACATATTTATGCGTGTTTTCTTTGGCTTATGTTCTAGTAGAAATTTCTTTATGTCTCCAATTATTAAAAACATTGGGGAGAATATTATTTAACAAATGCTGTTTGGTAGGCAGAATTCTTTAATGGTCAAAGGGTTTGGATGTCATTGATGCAGTGCACCTGTCTGCCCCTGACTAAATTTAACTCATCTTAGAAATTTTCTCTCTCCCTTTTAAAAAAACACCCGAGTAGGAGGCCACAAATCCCTTTGGTTACTTATATGTGTCTCAGAACACTAGAGGTAGGAAATTTTTAACAACATTTGACCTAAAATCCTACTTCTATAATTGAAGCCTAGTCCCTCTTGTTCTCTCCAGGAGTAATGAAGACCAGCTGCTTAGTAACTTCCACTCTTAAAATAACCCTTCCCAGCATGCTTGGAAGCTGAAGTGGGAAGATCGCATAAGGTCAGGAGTTGGACACCAGTCTGAGTGAAATCCTGTCTTTCCTAAAAATAAAAATAACTGGGTATGGTGGCAGACAGCTCTAGTCCCAGATACTTGGGAGGCCAAGGCAGGAGGATCATGTGAACCCAGGAATTTGAGGTTGCTGTGAGCTAGGTTGATGCCATGGGCACTCTAGCCCATCCAAAAGTGGGAGGCCCTGTGTTAAAAAAGAGAAAAAAGAAAGTCCCTTTCTAATCCGGTATGCTGATTTATAGTTACTGTTTCCTTTAGCATTTATGAGAGAAATACTTTTAGCCTTACCCTTTCTTCTAGGTTTTTTTCCCATTGGTGGTTTGTATAGTTATAATAAAAGCTTTTTCAAATTTATCCATTTACTGTTTACATTTTATGGCTTAAAACTAAAAGCATATGATCTTATTATGGCCTGCCTTATACAGGGCTAACAGTTACCTCCCAGTTTTTATATATGACTTTCTGTATTTGTGCTTATGCATACATATGTGTATGTCCCTTTTTTCAGGAAATCTTGTGTTTCTTCTATTTAGCAGGACTCCTGTATTTATAATACGCCCACGTGCACACAGACGTGTTGGGTAGCTGGGTTAGGTGTAGTGTGTGTCCTGGTTATGCCTCTTGACGTGTTGTACAAAGGCCATTTTTGCTATTTAAGTATTAGTTGATGATAAAGACAGGTAGTTTATGACAAAGAGAGGGAGTTGTTACATACCAGAAAATATGTAAAAGATGTTCATAGCAGAATTATTTCTAATAGCAAAACAAAAGAAAGTAAACAACCTAAACACCCACAGACAGACTGGATAAGTAAATTATGACATATTCACACAATAGAATACTGTGATGAAAATACATGAATTCTAATGACACACATTGACAAGGGTGATTTTTAAAGACAACATACAGCTCAAACTAATCAGAGTATGAATCGGCAATAAACATATGAACACATGTTTAACATCTCTAGCAATTGGGGAAATACAAATCAGAATCATAAAAGTTCCTGTGTCATACCCACCAGAATAACTTTAATTAAAAAGACAGATAATAACAAGTGTTTGCAAGGGTGTGGAAAAGTTTGAGCCCTGAGGCGTTGCTGGTGGTAATATAGAATGGTGCAGCCACCTTGGAAAGGAGTTTGGCTCCTCTTTACATTTAGCATAGAGCTATCATATGACCTACCAGTTTTATATACCTAGCTTATACCGTACCCAAGAGAAAAATACATGTTCACCCAAAATCTTGTTCATAAATAGTCATAGGAGCATTCTTCATAACAGTGAAAATGTGCCCGGTGTCCATCAACTGATGGATGGAAAAGCAAACTAGGGAACCAGCCACACCACAGAATATTACTTGACAATGAAAAGGAATGAAGCACCAAGGTGTGTTACAACGCGGATGGACATTGAGAACATTACACTAAGAGAGGGAAGCCAGTCACATTCGTGTTTCATATGATTCCGTTTGCATGAGGTATCCAGAGGAGGCAAGTCCATTGAGACAGAAAATATTTTGAAGGCTGCCCTGGGCTGGATCAGGGGCAGAGATGAGCAAGTGCTATTGGGGTCAGGATTGTTTAAGGAGTGGGGAGAAGAAAATATTCCTCACTTCAATTGTGGTGATAGTAGCATAACTTTGTGAATATATGAAAACCATTGAGTTGTAGACTAAATTGGATAATTGTATGGCATATAAGATTTCTTAAGAAGTGAGAAGAATGTTCTATAGTTTTTACAAAGTTCAAGACTAATCAACTAAACAACATATTGGGTTTACCTCTCATGGACCTCAACCTGGGATAGTGGTTGAGAAGGGAGATAGTGCTGGAAAAATCATGAGACTCACACAAACTTAGTGTATAAAAGTGTGAGAGCCTGAGGAGGCATACTCTGTCCTTCATGCCTGCTGGCAGCTCAAGACAGTGCAGCCCTCTTCAGTCTTCCCAGGGGTCTTATTTTGTGCTCAGACATCAATGCATATGTGTAAGAATGCACACATCTATCAAAGTTAAAGATGAAAGCAGAACCCATACCCCCAGAAATGTAAAGGGCAGTGATTAGGTAAACAAGAACAGAGTAATGGGGTGTCTGAAACAGTCAGATAGTGAGTGTATGGGGAGTAGAGGACAGGAGAAACAAGTTTCATCCTTTTGAGCTATCTTAACTTCCCTAATATAAACTGTTGATTAAGAATCTAAAGGTCTTAGCCCACCTGCACTGCTGAGTCTCCATGCAGGGCTAGTCATGTGGACATTACCCTGACTGGGCATTTTACTCTGAGTTAGAAGACCCGGGAGGAATTCAGCCTCCTTGCCTCCCCCAGTCATGTGCTCCCCTTGCTGAAGTTGAGATCCTTTGAGAAGCAGTGCACATCACTGAGCTTGGCCAGTCTGCCATCCATGAACCTGTGCCCCCTCCTCCTGCACACACTCCACACCAAACAACCCCTTGCTACCCTATCATCTTCCTGTAACATCTGCTAATTCTGAAATGAACATTTTAACATGCTTATTGTGTTTGAACTTATTTTTATTTATTTTATTTATTTATTTTTTTAGTTTGCAGTTTTTGGCCGGGGCTGGGTTTGAACCTGCCACCTCCAGCATATGGGGCTGGCGCCCTACTCCATTGATCCACAGGCTCTGCCCTTGTTGAACTTATTTTTGCAATAAATTCTATGAAAGTGTTTTAGATAACGGGCCCCATGCTGGGCTGCCTAAAATCTGATTTTTAGGGATCACTTTCTAATCAGCTGTGCACCCCAATCTGATTCTGCTCAATTCTCTTAGTCTTTGATGAGCTCTCATGTGGAGCCAAACCTAAATTCCTTCAAAAATAGATGTTTCATTTGCCCTTTTTCTGATCAGAGGGGCCCTTGCAGGACTCTGAGAGCTTTCAAAGATGATTATAGTGAGCTGGTGATTTCAACCAATTTCTGAAATGCCTTGGGATATTTTTACTCTGCGAGCTGCTTATGCAAAGAGAGGAAGTTTCATCTAGAAGGAAAGAAATAGTTTAAGGCAACTTTGGTTAAATGTCAGATTTTTTTACTTGAATCTCAACATCCAGGGCTGTGTTTCTAGTCTCCTAACCTTGACTCTGCTGTTAACTACTTGAGTAAACCTAGGCAAGTTACTTAGATTCTATGATTAATACTTTTCTTGTCTGTAAAATGGGTTAAATTGGATGATCTGGACAGTTTCTTCTGGCCTCGGCGTGTGCAGTGATTCTAAAGATAGATCTGAGTCCACTCTGGTCCTTCCCACTTTTTCCATAGCAAAGACACTTCACATAGGCATCAAAAATCTTTTTCGTAAGCACATGCTTTTTCTAAGCACAGCATAATATTGACTTGTCCTTTTGCTCCAAAAACTTCCTTGAATAAACCTGATGAGCCATAATTATCAATTAATGATTATTATTGATATCTAAAAGCATAATAAAGTATTTTAAGTGCATCTTAAAGTATGTGACTGCTGTTGTGCTTTAAAACTTACTTTTATTCGTAATTACAGTAGTACTGTTCTGTCAGCTTGTCATCAAAAACAGTGATGCAAAGATAGTATTGTATAATAAGTATAATTTTCAAGAAATGACAGATCTGGTTATTCCTTTGGAGATCACAAGGATAAAATCCACTTGGGGTTTGAGAACCAATTTCTTTTGGAGCCACTGAAATTCGGAATGTGCTCTTTCAACTAACTTTTTCATTTTAATTGGATGGAAGAGTGATGTGTCATTTTAAAAGTATTTAGTCATAGTAAAATCCATTTCAGCTATTAAAGAAAATTTTCTCTCTCCCTGCCCTGTAAAGAATCTACAAATGCAGTCTGTTACTTTGCATGTGTCCCAAATATAACCGGCATAATTATCTTCTTATTTGGCTCATTAAGCATTACATTCTTCTGTGAGTCACTGAAGCGTGACATGGCCCAGACGTGAAATAGTTCTCCGTGAAACAAAGGGGAAAAATTTGATTCTCTTCTAGTAGTTTTACCATTAAGTGCATCATTGTCAGTTGAGAGCATGACTTCATGACTTAATCTCACTGAAGTTTGCTGTTCTCCACTTTCTAGTAGAAAACTAGTAATCTGCATTTGTGACCCGCATAGTCCTTCAACCAAACCCAGGGTCCACATTTATCTTGATGGTTGTGTTGTTCCTTGAAGTCACAAAGAGAGCAGCACATTCTTCAGAAAGTGGTTCCTTGAGTCCTTGGACACTGCAGCCTCATTCATCTCTTCTTGGTTCTGCACAGGGATGCGGCCTCAGCAGCACTTAATACCCCGGAAGCCACACACGTTCCCAGATGCATGGCCTGTTCTGCCTGAGTTGTCAGCAGGATGGTTAGAATTGTTTAATTTGGGATCAGTGCAGGGGTGGGGATGGGTGGGGATGGAGACAGCATTCACAGGATAGGAAGTGATTTTGTTTTTTACAATGTTAGTATTTTAATCCCTACAGACTTTTATTGCCAAGAACTTTAAATACTGAATGATGAAAGATTGTTTTCTCCATATGAAGAAAATCTATTTTCTGCCATCTAAGAAAAAGGGGCTAATCAGAGGAGTGAATGCATATCTCATATTTACTGTTTTTCCCCCAGTATTCATATCCCATTATTTCAGTTTTTTTTTTTTAATTTATTTCATTATTATTATTTTTGAAGGAGTCTCACTCTCTTGCCCAAGCATTATATCTCACAGCAACTCAAAGTACTGGGTCAAGTGATCCTCTTGCCTCCATCTCACAAGTAGCAGAAGCTATAGGCACCCACTTCAACACCCAGTTAATTTTATCTATTTTTCATAGAAACAGGGTCTTGCTTTTGCTCAGGCTGGTCTTGAAATCCTGAACTCAAGGAATCCTCCCTCCTTGGCCCCCAGATGTTAGGGTTACAGGTGTGAGCCACGGCGCCCACACCCCATTATATTTAAATGGCACATAAATGCCCAGTTTGCTTCCTCCATGTTCTGTATTGGTACAGCGGTCCACTCCGTACCCCCCAGAATGGCTCCCTCTGCTCCTGCTGTGCCATCCCTGACCCTGTCTGCAGTGAGTGAGTGGATAACTATTTGTATTCATAACGGGTCAAAACTTTGTGAACCTTTACTTCTGTTTTCATCACATTTTATAATGGGGGTTCTCTCTGTAATAGAGTGTAACCTAGGAAAAATACTTGTAAAGAAATAAAAACATCTACAAGTTGTACTCTGATATTTTCAATAGTAAAAATTGTAGGCTGCTCTTAGATTCCTTTTGTTTTTTTTCCTCTTCTTTCCTAATAGAAAATCTTTGGGTTTTCCTCAACCTCTCCGCAGTTCTGAACCTGTGGGTTGTGACCAATGAAAATACATCCTGCATTTCAGATATTTACATTACGATTCATAACAGTAGAAAAATTACAGTTATGAAGTAGCAACGAAAATAATTTTATGGGTGGGGGTCACCACAAGATGAGAAACAGTATTAAAGGGTCGCGGCCCTAGGAAGGTTGAGAAGCACTGCTCTAGAGCCTTCTGAGCTGTTGCCTTGTTTTCCCAGTGCTGTGTGGAGCGGGTAAACAAGTAGGGATTGTTTTGATTGGAATCCCTCGCAGGGGATGTTAGTCTCTGTGCTCTTGAGGCTCCTTCCCTACAGATGGATAGCCCCTGCCTCAGTAGATTAGGGCTGGTACAACAAAAATGCACAGTATTGCAGGCTGGGTGGTCCTGGGGCTGGGAACCCAAGATTGAGGGGTTGGAAGACTTGGTGTCTGCTCAAGCCCAGCCTCCCAGGTTGCAGACAACCGTCTTCTCTCTGTGTTTTCACAAGGCAGAGAGCAGAGGGAGAAGTTCTCCTGTCCCTTCTTGGGGAGCGCTAATTGCATGTATAAGGTGACTACCCTTATTACCTAACTTCCAAAGTTCCCGCCTCCTAAGACCATTAGACTTTCAACAAATTAATTTTGTGGGTATGATGCAATATTTAGTTCTCAATCAGGTTTACCACGACTGCTAGATGCAACTGGTGATGTTTATAGTTGACATAATATTCCACAGTTGGAAAAATACTTTCTAAACCTCATTTATTTTTTCAGTTTTTCATTCCAAGAACAGTGTAACATTATAGGAATGTGATGGTAATGGAGCATTTATCTAGGAGTTTTCCAGTGAGCAACTGGTAAAGCTCTTTTTTTTTTTTTTTTAAATTTCAGAGTATCTGGGGGCACACATACTTTGTTTTTTGTACAGATTGAGGCAATGTTGTGCCTGCTAAGTATGGGCTTCCCCCACCTTGTGTGCACTGTTCCCAACAGGTGTGAATTTACCCATTGTAATGTTCTTTTTGTCACCTTTGTATGACACTGTTGTTCCTTTGTCTGTGTCAGATTGTCAACCTTAAACACGGCCTAAACGCCGATTTTAGTATCTTTTAATGACATTACCTTGTCTCCACGCTTAGGTATTAAATGTGCTTTATTTCTAATTTGCTGTTACATTATTAAAGCTTGATCCTTGTCAAGTATAAGCATCTTTACTGGTCTCCTGTTTGAGAGACCTTGGGTTGATAGTTCTAGCTAGATTTCCTTACAGACCAGTTGAAAATAAGTATGTTTACTTAATTAGATAAAACCTGATTTGTAAAGTATCCAGTGTCATTTTTAGGTAAAGGTACCCAAAATATGTCCTTCCTGGAATTTTGCAGCCTCATTTCCATCATTTGATATTTGGAATGGCCACAGAAATTGACCGGAAGAACACTGTATTCAAATTTGTTTTAAAGTATATTTGGGACACACAAAGATCCTGAGAGATAGAAGGAAACATAGTGTACTGATACAATTTCCGTTCTTCTCCCTCCATGTACACAGTTAGCCAAACAGGAACATTTTGATACTCTGTAGACTCCCACTCCCACCCCAACATTCCCTCTAAGTGTTAGGAAATGTCTCATTCCCTTTATGGCACACTGATCCATTTGACTGATGCTTTAATACCATCCCCCAAAGGACCAACTAGTATTGGCTGTTTCTTTAATTTCAAAATCTGTTCTGTAGTAATACAGGTCATTACCAATGTCCTGACCCAGACCCTGGCTGCCAGCAAAATGAAGTGCATACCATGAGCCAGAGCTACCTGGAAGCGATGAAGCTGTTGAAGATGAATAGCGATCTGTAAAGGCCTAACCACACAGACTTGATTGTCTGACTCATACTCCCGTGTACATGGAGGTAGGGTGCTGAGATAGCTAAATAATTAAATCACATAATGCAATTAAACTTTTTCTATTACTGTGTTCTTTTACTCCCCATTCTTCTTGCTGACAGTGTGCACGCCAGGCTTCACCCCACTGCAGTTAAGCTGATTAGGTAACACTGCCCACTCAAGTATGGCTGTTTTTAATTGTTGTTGCTTTTTTTTTTTTTTTTAAGCTCCATAAGTCAAATGCCAAATTCTTGAGGTACAGCTACAGGCCTTCACATGATGTAAAGCAGTGCAGCAGAGGCAAGGAACCTTCAAGAATATCAGGTCTCCAGAATCTGTCACTGGGTTATAATCTTAAATAGTGTTTTGTAAGGAGAAAATCTATAAAGTTTCAGGCATTTCCTGGAGTGCTGCTGAGTAAACCAGCTCTTGTTCTAGCAGTTTCTTCATAACATACAAAATTCTACAAGACACAACTCTGTGTTTCATCCTTTACCATCAGTGCTTCCTGTAGTTTTTCTTTAATTAATTGTAATGTGGTAAGTATAATTTCTATAAATAGTTGTGTGCCTGCTATATGCCAGGTAATCTTACAGTTCACTTGTATTTAGCTATTTTAATGCCCGATAGCAGTACTACATTATTCTATATGGAGACTAAGACAGGTTAGATATCCTGCCTAAGATTTTGAGCTAATGAGTCAGCCTAGATTGGAACCTAGCTCTGTTTTAACTCCAGAGCCCACATTTGTTCCCCCCGTACCAGGTCGCCTCTTGATAAAAGATATCAGGAAGAACGACATTTTGTGCTTCAAAGACAACGTGGTATAAATCTGTTTCTGACAGTGTCTAGCATCCTTTCTTAGGAGGATAAGGAAATTAAGCCCCTTGTATTGTACCGGTTCCACATCCCAATCAGATAACTGTCAAATCAAATCAGGGCACAGCTTCTATTGCTGGACACTGGTGCCATGTGGTGTATTGTCAGTCTTTACTAAATACCACATCCCAGCAGGCGCAACTAAATCTGTGTATTAGGAAAAATAACAAAGGAATTAAAGGATTTCATATGAGCATCAAAACTTTATCCTCATATCAACGTCTTAGGTGATTTCCAGAAGATGGACTTTGTTGTGCAAACAATGTCATCTCATTAAGAAATGGAAAATAAATCCTATTTCTTTTGCCTTTTTCTTTATGAATCCTCCACACAAAAACATTGACAATGTATGTTCTTCCCTACACGAAACCTTCTTTAATCTAAAAATAACTATTCTCATCAAAATTATGTTGCATTTGGAGGAGTGAAACTGATCTCTTGATTACTGTAAACCAAAATTCTTTTCAAAAATGTGGTAGTGGGCTGGGTGCAGTGGATCACACCTGTTATCCTAGAATTCTGGGAGGCCCAGGCGGGTGGATCGCCTGAGCATTTAGCCCGAGCCAGAATGAGACCTAGTCTCTAAAAAAAAAAAAAAACCTGGGTATTGTGGCAGGTACCTGTAGGCCCAGCTACTTGGGAGGCTGAGCCAAGAAAATCACTTGAGTCCGAGAGTTTGAGCTTGCTGTGAGCTGTGACCCCACTGCACTCTACCAAGGGCAACAAAGTGAGACTCTGGAAAAAAAAAAGTAATAAATGAATTAATGAATTGCAAGAAATAATGTAAAATGCAATGTGCTCCATAGTTGTGGTCCCCCTTCTATCCCCTACTACCTCTCCCACTCCTTCTCCATCCCTCTCCCTCCCCTGCCCTCCTTCATCCTAGGCTAAAGTTGTGTTTCATTTTTCATATGCAAGTGTGAGTTATTATAAATTGGTTTCACAGTAGTCTGAGTACATTGGATTCTTTTTTTTCCATTCCTGAGATACTTTACTAAGAAGAATATTTTCCAGCTCCATCCATGTGAACATAAAGGAGGTAAAGTCTCCAATTTTTTTTTACTGCTGCATAGTATTCCATGGTATACATATACCACAATTTATTAATCCATTCATGGGTCACTGGGCACTTGGGCTTCTTCCATGACTTGGCAATTATGAATTGAGCTGTAATGAACAATCTGGTGCAAATATGAAGCACATTGCAAGTACAAGTTGGTTCTATCATGTGTAGAACACAAATGTCCTAATGCTATAATTGGGTAGATGAGGTGAAAGCTATGCTGATTAGTATGATGTAAGCACTCCAATTTGTACAAATAATCAACACACTGAAATTGGCATAAATGTATTTATGATTTATGTACAAAAGATTTAATTAAAAAATTAAAAAACAAAATATTAACAGTAAAAAAAAAAAAGAAATAATGTAAAATGGGTGGTGCCTGTGGCTCAAGGAGTGGAGTGCCAGCCCCATATACCGTCCATGTACCGTAGGTGGCAGGTTCAAACCTGGCCCCAGCCAAAAACTGCAAAAAAAAAAAAAAAAAAGAAATAATGTAAAATGTAAGGTACCTTTGGTATCAGTAATTGATGCTAAAACAGTGAAATCTATACTTTCAAGTTATGTCGTCTGTAAAACATAAAATTTAAATGACAAAAAATGAATAAGGAAGTCAGAAGAAGGTAAATGAATATAGTTTATGTTTTAACATTTACCTTTACTAGTAATTAGTAAGTGTGTATTAAACTATTATCTTTTTTACCCATTAATTAACAAATAGCCCCCAAAAGATCATGTTTAAAGCTGGCAAGGATGAGAAAAATTTATAAAAATCCTGTAACGCTAGTACCTATGTCAATTTTCATAGTCCTTTGGAAAATAAAATTAATGATACATCGTTTGCACGCAGTACATTTTATTAGAAAGATAACAGTCACAGAGATTTTTTTCACCGTTTCATTTACTTTAGATTTTTAAAAATTAAGAGATTCCACAGCTCGTATTGCATCTCAGAGCTGTTCAGCTACTGGGGATATAAACCACAAACAGGAGACTCGTATCTGTTGCTTCCATGGACCCTTCAGTCTAGAGCGGTGTTTTTCAAACTTTTATCTCATAGCACTTGAACCTATAGTTAAATTTCTACAGCACATTTAAGTTATGTTGATCAAGAAGAAAAAAAAGAATATACTTACTCTGCTTTGACCTTCTTTTAAAAATAATTTAATGATCTTTAAAAATTTTCAGGGCACACCCAAGGTCCTTGCATGGCACACTAGCTGAAAATCACTGGTCAAAGCAAGGTGTGTTAAAATACAGGAATAAATTACGTAGTGCTATGAAATATTATGGAAAGGTAAGGAAGTGTTTGGGGGTTCAACCCAGAGTTTAGGGGGGTTGGGCAGAGCTTTCACTTACAGGATAAGAATGGGCCATAAGCAAAAGAAGGGGGAGATGTACATTATGGGCAGAAAGAGAAGCACAGTGTAGGCTCCTCCAAGTAGGAGAGCACATAGGTCCCTGGAAGAATTGAGAGGCGATCCCTCTAGCTTGGAGGGGTGAAGTGATGGGGCTTGAAGCTGGAGATGCATGCAGGAGCCAGATCATGAAAGGCCTGGTCAGTTAAGTTTAAAGAAAAAAAATTCATATATATATATATATGTGTGTGTGTGTGTGTGTGTAGGGATTTCATCCAAAGGAGTAGAGAATTTTTATACAAAATGATACATTTGAATTTGCTTTTTTTTTTTTTTTTTTTGAGGCAGAGTATTACTCTGTTGCCCTGGGTAGAGTGCTGTGACGTCATCGTACCTCACAGTAACCTCAAACTCTTGGGCTCAAGCAATCCTCTTGCCTCAGCCTCCCAAGTAGCTGGGGCTACTGGCATGTGCCACCATATCATGCCTGGCCAGTTTTTCTATTTTTAGTAGAGACCGGGTCTCCCTCTTGCTCGACCTTCCAGAGCACTGGGATTACAGGTGTGAGCCACCATGCCAGGCCTCAGTCTGTGTTTTTGTAAAACTCATTCTGCTTTGCAGTGTGCAGAAGGATTGGAGGAAGGCCCGCAAGGAGGAGTCAGGGGTGGTGATTTAGGGGAATGATGATGATGAACAGGGAATGAGGATGAAGGTCATTGCTCAACGTGAAGGACATTTAGGAAACAGGATCAATAGTGTTTAGTCATGAATTAGATGTTGAAGCTGAGTAGAGAGAAGGTAGGTGATACCCAGGTTCTAACCTGGGGAACTCAATGGGACTAGAGCCGTTCTTTGATTTATTTTTTTATTTTATTTTTTTTAATTAATTTATTTTTATTGTTAAATCATAGCTGTGTACATTAGTGCAATCAAGGAGTACAATGTGCGGGATTCATATACAATCTGAAATATTCTCATCAAACTGTTCAATGTAGCCTTCATGGCATTTTCTTAGTTACTGCATGTAGGCATTTGTATTCTGCATTTAGTAAGTTTCTCCTGTACCCATTCTAAGATGCACCATAGATGTGGCCCCACACATCACCCTCAGTCCACCAAAACCTCCTCCCTCCCTTCCCCTTCCTTGGCCCTTTCCCCATAGTCCTGTGGTATAGATGGGTTATAACCTTCCTGTGAAAGCTATAATTTAGCTTCATAGTAGAGCTGAGTACATTGGATACTTTTTCTTCTATTTCTGAGATACTTTGCTAAGTAGAATATGTTCCAGCTCCATCCATGTAAACATGAAAGAGGTAAAGTCTCCATCTTTCTTTAAGGATGCATAATATTCCATGATATACATGTACCAGAATTTGCTAGTCCATTTGTGGGTTGATGGATACTTGGGCTTCTTCCATGACTTAGCCATTATGAATTGGGCTGCAATAAACATTCTGATACAGATGCCTTTGTTATATTGTGACTTTTGGTCTTCCTGGGTATAAACCTAGTGAAGGAATTATAGGATCTAATGGCAGGTCTATTTTTAGGTCTCTAAGTATTCTCCAAACATCCTTCCAGAAGGAACGTATTAGTGTGCATTCCCGTCAGTAGTGTAGAAGTGTGCCCTTTTCTCCACATCCATGCCAACATTTCTGGTTTTGGGATTTTGTATGTGGGCTACTCTTACTTGGGTTAGGTGATACCTCAAAGTAGTTTTGATTTGCATTTCTCTGATGATTAAGGATGATGACCTTTTTTTCATGTGTTTGTAGACTGTGGGTCTGCCTTCTTTAGAGAAGTTTCTCTTCAAGTCCCTTGCCCACCCTGAGATGGAGTCACGTGTTCTTTTCTTGCTAATACGTTTGAGTTCTCTATGGATTCTGGTATTAGATGTTTATCATAGATATAACCTGCAAATATTTTCTCCCATTCTGTGGGCTGTCTGTTTGCTTTACTCACTATGTTCTTGGCTGTGCAAAAGCTTTTTAGTTTGATCAGGTCCCAGTAGTGTATTTTTGATACTGCTTCAATTGCCTGGGGAGTCCTCCTCATAAAATGTTCACCCAGGCTGATTCCTTCAAGAGTTTTCCCTACACTTTCTTCAAGTATTTTTATAGTTTCATGTCCTAAATTTAAATCTTTTATCCAGTTAGAGTCTATCTTACTTAATGGTGAAAGGTGTGGGTCCAGTTTCGATCTTCTACAGGTTGCCAGCCAGTTCACCCAGCACCATTTGTTAAATAGGGTATCTTTTCCCCACCGAATGTTTTTAACTGGCTTGTCAAAGATCAAATAACGGTAAGTAGCTGGATTCATCTCTTGGTTCTCTATTCTGTTCCAGACATCTACTTCCCTGCTTTTGTGCCAGTACCATGCTGTTTTGATCACTATCGATTTATATACAGTCTCAGGTCTGGTAGCGTGATTCCTCCTGCTTTTTTTTTTTTTTTTTATTACTGAGTAATGTTTTGGCTATTTGAGGTTTTTTCTGATTCCATATAAAACGAAGTACTATTTTTTCATGATCTTTAAAATATGACAATGGAGCTTTAATAGGAATTGCATTAAAA
>CAUYPK010039225.1:0-23309 GCA_963574355.1 Loris lydekkerianus | reverse complement strand
CTTTTTCTTCCATTCCTGAGATACTTTGCTAAGAAGAATATGTTCCAGCTCCATCCATGTAAACATGAAAGAGGTGAAGTCTCCATCTTTCTTTAAGGCAGCATAATATTCCATGGTATACATGTATCACAATTTGTTAATCCATTTGTGGGTCGATGGGCACTTGGGCTTCTTTTGAGATGGAGTTTCATTTTGTCACCCCTGGTAGAGTGTGGTGGCATCACAGCTCACAGCAATCTCAGACTCTTGGGCTTAAGCCCAGTTGTTAGCAAATACCAGTCAATGAGTCTCAAGTAGTTGGGAGTACAGGTGTCCGTGAAAACACACAGCTACTTTTAGAGACCAGGTCTTGCTCTTGCTCAGGCTGGTCTGTAATCTGTGATCTCAAGCAGTCCACCTGCCTCAGCCTCCCAGAGTGCTGGGATTATAGGTGTGAACCACCACACCTGGTCTTATCTCTATCCTTACCAATCTTTAATCCTTCCATAGCTGAAAGCTTTTAGGAATAAGGGATATTTTCCTCACAAGAATTATTCAGTGTACTATGTACTTTTTTATTGTTGAGGAGTCATTGAGGGTACACACAACCAGGTTACATTGATTGCTTTAGTTAGATAAGGACCCTCTTATAATTGTTTCCCACTCCAGAAAGGTGTACCGTACCCCTTGTCCCCCACGCCCTCCCTCCTTCCCTTTCTCAGCTCTCCCCATTCCCTACTCCCCACCATTTACTAGGATCTTAATTGTCCTCATATCAGAATTGAGTGCATAGGATTTTTGAATCCAAGATATTCATAGCACACTGTAGGTTTTTAGGTGGTAACTAATAAATATTTAATGACTAAATAAAGCCCAACTTCATCAGTACTATAAAAACAATTTTATTGTACTTACATCATAAATCTTGTTCTGAAGTGGACTTTGGGGAGATACAGGAAAGAGCACATTATCTGAGACACTGCATCCAACATTGTACCACCGAAGTGAAAGAAGAAAGATTCTGAATATAAAGTTTTTTTATTGTGTAGATGCCAAGGAGAGTTTCGGAGGAAAGCCTTAGGATAATTTGAATCACATGTATTAAAGGAAACAAATAAGAATCAATACTTTGCTTACTCATTCAATATAGCTGCTCAGACAAAAATAAATAAATGAATAACCATTTATTCCTGCCTGAGCTTTCAGGTTTCAGCTGTCAAATAGATCACAGTGCTCTTCTCACTCTGCTAATTCTATACATAATGGAAAGTAATTGGGACTCATTGACTAGTATTTGCTAACAATTTTTTTGGCTCTGGAGATTTTCAAAGATTTTCCCTTGCAACCAATGACTTTTGGAGGCACAAAATAAGAGCCTATTGACGGGAAAGCGCACAAAGCATAGCTGTGTTTTTGGCATATTAAAATGATAACCTTTTATCTGAAAATTGGCAGTAGTATGATATCTACACATTATTCATTGTTATGACTGAGAATAAGTTACAGTTAAAATTATCCTTAAGTTTTTTTCAAAAAACAACCTTCCTTTTATGCTTTACTTCTTGTTACTGTATTCATTATATCCCTGACATTGTACTGTCTCTTGACAAACAAGCACTTTATTTCACACAATAAACATGTCTCCAGGATTTTTGTAAATAGATACTTTTGTTTCAGTTTTTAAATCAACATTATTGAGGAGTAAACTTAAGTGCCATCATTTCGAGTGTAGGATTTTATGAGTTTTGACGAATATATGAACCTATCTAGTTATCACAATAATTAAGATACAAACATTTCTATCATCCCGAACATTCCTGCTAGGAAGGTTACTATTTAAAAATATCCTATGTAAGAAAGCAGAGAAGCTTCCTGCTACCATGTCAGTGGCATAGAATCCTGAGTCAGTTGTGGATTCTAACTAACCATGTGCTTCTCCAGTGCTTTCATTAAATGGTTTTTAATTTTTTTTTTTTGTTTGTTTAGTAGACATTTCTATTTATTTAAGTATTTACACTAATGTTAAAATCAGGGAGACGGATACTTCAATAATATAAATTATTTAAAGCTCTTTCGTAAGTATATAAATTCAGATGAAGGTCAAACTTGGTTTAGGTTGATTCCTTTCTTAGAGAATACAGACAACTTGTTACTCTTGTTCTCTGCGCAGATGTTTCTATTCTCTGTTACGTCGTTATGAAAGTCACTCTGATACCTGAGTGTATGTACCTCTCAAAACACTCATTGATTAAGGATACACTAATTGTGTATCCTTAGACAAGTTATGTAGCTTCTCTGTTTTTCTTTCTCTATAGTGGAGACTATCATAGTGCCTCCCTTTCTTGAGTTAAGAGAATTAAATGAGTTAATACATGAAAAGTGCTTAAATAGGGTATGTCACAGAGCACCCAGTGAGCACTATAAGTATGAGAACTTAGTTAATAAAAGTTAATTTTTTCTCAATTTGAATGTTCTATATAAAGCTACTGGTCATTTTATTCAATGAGTTCTTTTACTGTATTGAAACTCTACCACAACATACTATCCAAATTTTCTTCCATCTGTCTGTGATTTTTTTTTGTTCTAGACCTTATATACCTAAACACAATTTCCTTTTATTGGGGCAGGGGGCAGACCTTGTTTTGTTTTGTTTTGTTTTGTTTTGTTTCTTTCTTTTTTTTTTTATTGTTAAATCATAGCTGTGTACATTAGTCCAATCAAGGGGTACAATGTGCTGGTTTCATATATAATCTGAAATATTCTCATCAAATAGCGACCTTCCACATGTAAGTTTTTAAAAGTACCAAGCCTGGCCTTAGTTTGTTAACAGAAGTTAAAAAATGAACTTTGCTGATTCCTGCACAGGAATCTTGGGAAGTCAACCAAGTTGAAGGTAAAGAATGGACCTGTTTCTCTGATTCATGTTTCGACATCCCAGGGCAAGCCAGAGACATAATCTGTAGCTGCCCTACATGTCTCAACACAGAGGAATGGTGCAATTGCACAGTGAACTCTGTGATCGCTGCAATCACCTGCCTATTTTATTGGGTATTAGGTATCCTTAGGACACTTCCATGACAACAAACCAGAAAAAGGCTGTTAGCACTTCAAGTAAGAACTGGAAATGAGGTTATCAGAGAACTGTAAAAGGTCCCTCACATTTTAAAATTTAAAAGAGGAGTTATCCTTAATGGATGACACCTCCAAGGAAGGAAAGGGGGCAGATTTCCAGGGAATACTTTTATGTCAGGATCATTTTGTCAGAGCAGAAAGTGATTTGCTGCAGGCCTTTAAATAAATAGTCAGTTCTTGGTTTTCTGCCTCTGTGTGTGATTTTCTTTTCTGTAACTCCAAAGCATAAGGGTAGAATTTATTGGGTCACAACATTATGCTAATTCTGTGGAAGATACATGAATTTGTATTCATTTCATGTTTGAAGTCCATTGAAAAGGACAATTGCAGTAAGAGCTGACATTTTTGTGCATGTGTTTTATCAGGTCTTGGTACAATCACTTTATAGGTAGAGCGATGAACTCTTTCTGGTTTGCTCAGAACTGTCCTGATTTTTCTGTGAAAGTCTGATATCCTGGGAAACCCTTAGTAGCATTGTATATCAAATCATCATGTTGTATCCCATAAATGTATATACAGTTATAATTTTAAATCAAAATTAAAAAGAAAGAAAAAAAGTACAAGTATTATTTAATTTAATTATCAACCCCCTCTATCCCCAATGGAATACCATCATTCTCTTTTGCAACTAACAGAACTTAGGCACTGACTAGGTTAAGTAATTTCTGAAGTTTTAATAACTACTGATGTTTCTTAAGAGTGGCTGAGTGAGAACTAAAACCCAGAGATTAAAACCTAATCTCTTAGTGTCTGCCTAGGTATAACTACTGCAATAAACACAGACTATTGAACTAAATCCTCCCAACCAGAACTTTGCCTAGATCTTGTGTATGTTAGTTCCTGCTGATGTCGGAGAAAAGAAGGAAAATTATTTCCACGTTGTTTTCGAGGACATCAACCATAATGCAAACTTCGGTTTCAGAAAAGCTTGTCATTGGCTACAAAGAAATGTCTTTTTGAGCCACTACTAGAAAATTAATCACTTGAAAAATTCTGCTGAAATAACATAATTTATAGATAGTGTAGTACCTTGCATAGTAGCTACTTAAGACATAGTTTTGAATATCTAGTTTAGGGAACAATCACTTCCAGAAAATGTGTTTTGTTTGTGCTAATGCCCTTTCTTCCTTTTAAAAAGAGCATGAAAAACTATTTAGATAAATTATGATAAAGGATCCGCAAACATGACATCGTATTTCAATGAAAGGTACAGTTTCCTGGTTACCTGTGTGATATAAATGCCTTTTAATACAATTTAATTCTTTTTGTCACTTACTGCGTCTATAAACAACCAAATGTTCCCCATAGAGTAATATAATAATTCTTAGACTTTTAGATTTAAAAAGTAGTAAAATAATAAAATAAGCAGAGGAGTCGACTTGGTATTGTCAACTTTTGATTTTATTAAATCGTGATGGTAAAACAAAGCATCTACTCTCTATTAATTTGCTAGCCCACAGATCAGATAGTGCAAATTTACTATCACTAGCACATTTTTAAAGTTCATTTTAACATCAGAGGTGTCATCGTCTTAGTGTTGTGGACAAGAAAGTTAAACTATATCCCAAGATATTTCAATAATAGATGTAAAATTGACCTTAAGGTTTTATTACCATGTTGTTTTTCAGTACCTGTGTGCTATTTCTGATTCTATGTTCAATTCAGTATTACCTGGGGCTTGGTTTTGCAACTTGCTCCAGAGTTCTGTATTGTTTGTTTGTTTGTTTTTACTATAGTCATTGTAGAATTCCAGTTTCACATTTATGTGCTGACAGAAATGGGAGCAGCATATTTCATGCTCTTTCACTTAATTGATAGTCTTCTATGCAAACTGAGAAAAAGAGAGGAATCACAGCCCCCAAGCCAGAGCCAAGAAGACAAGGAGCTGCAGCAGGCCTAACATCTGCCTCGAGTGCCCAAGGGGAGAGGGATTCTCCTCTCAGGAGTGCTAACTCTACAGCTCCAAACTGGCCAACAAGGAGTAAGAGAATGGATGTGAAAGGTGTACATTGGATTGGAGAAAAATGTTGGCAAGAATTTGTCTCTAGTGCATTTGGCTGGGAATTAGGAGATCTGAAGTTTCTTCCCCCCTTCAGCTACCAAGTGCTCCATGCCCCTGGCAAGCCCCATTGCTTGTCTAAACTTCAGTTGCCCTAATAATTTTAGGACCTTGCAGTTGTCCTTCATTACTCATCACACAACTGTTTGATTTCAAGTTCTCTGAGACCCCAGCTTTCTGCTAACACTGTTCACTAAAGTATTAATCAATCTTACTAAGTTAGTAGATTGTCTTTTCTTTTTTCTTTTTTTTTTTTCAGTAAATTTTATTTTATTTTGTTTCTTTTTATTGTTTGGGATTCATTGAGGGTACAAAGAATTAGGTTACACTGATTGCATTTGTTAGGTAAATTCCCTCTTTAATTGTGCCCTGCCCTCTTCCCCTCTTCCAAATGCCCTCCCTCCTCCCCTCTTCTCCCTCCCTCATTCCCCTACCTCCCACCATGTATTAGCTCATCTACTGCCTTCATATTAAAATTGAGTACATTGGATTCTTGCTTCTCCATTCTTGAGAGGCTTTACTACAATGAATGCACTCCACCTCCATCCAGATTAATACAAAAGACATAAAGTCTCCATCTTTTTAAATGGCTGAATACTATTCCACGGTATACAAATACCACAGCTTGCTCATCCATTCCTGGGTTGGTGGGCATTTAGGCTGTTTCCACATTTTCGTGATTGTACACTGACCTGTAATAAACAGTCTAGTGCAAATGTCCTTATGATAAAATAATTTTTTTTTTCCCTTCTGGGTAAATGCCCAATAATGGGATTGGAGGATCAAATGGGATTGCTGTATCAAATGGGAGGTCTAATTTGAGTTCTTTGAGGATTCTCCATACTTCCTTCCAAAAAGGTTGTATTAGTTTGCAGTCTCACCTAAAGTGTAAAAGTGTTCCCTTCTTTTCACATCCATGCCAGCACCTGCAGCTTTGAGACTTTGTGATGTGGGCCACTCTCACTGGGATTAGGTGATATCTCAGGGTGGTTTTGATTTGCATTTCTCTGATGATTAGAGATGATGAGCATTTTTTTTTCATGTTTCTTAATAATTTGTCTGTCTTCTTTAGAGAAGGTTTTATTCATGTATCTTGCCCAGTGACATAGGGATTATTTACTCTTTCTTCTTGACCAATTTGAATTCTCTGTAGATCCTAGTTATCAAGCTTTTGTTTGATCCATAATATGCAAATATATTTTCTCATTCTGAAGGTTGTCTATTTGCTTTGATTGTTGTCTCCTTAACTGTACAGAAGCTATTCAGTTTAGTTAATTACCATTTGTTTATTTTGGTTGTTGTTGCCAAAGCAACTGAAGTCTTCATAAAATTTTTCCCCAGGTTGATCTCTTCAAGTATTTTCCCCATACTTTCTCCAAGGATTTGTATTGCTTCATGCCTTAGATTTAAATCTTTTATCCAACTTGAATCAATTTTTGTGAGTAGTGAAAAGTACAGGTCTAGTTTCAGTCTTTTACATGTAGTTATCCAGTTCTCCCAGCACTATTTATTGAATGGGGATTTTTCCCCCAGTGTATGTTCTTGTTTGGTTTATCAAAGATCAGTGAGTGTTAGATGTTAGTTTCATCTCATGGTTTTCTATTTGGTTCCAAATGTTGATGTCTCTACTTTTGTGCCAATACCATGCTGTATTGATCACTATGGCCTTGTAGCATAGCCTAACGTACAGTAGGCTGATGTCCCTGGGTTTGTTTTAATTACTAAGAATTTTCTTGGCTATATGGGATTGTTTCTGGTTCCACACAAAACAAAGAACAAAGAATTATTTTTTCTAAATCTTGAAAGCCTTGATATTTTAATGGGGATTGCTTGAATCCATAGATTGTTTTGGGAAGTAACAGACATTTTAACAATGTTGATTCTTTCCAGCCATGAGCATCGTATGTTCTTCATTTGTTAATATCCTCTGCTGTTTCTTTCCTTAGGGTTTTATAATTTTCTTTATAGAACTCCTTCACCTCTGTTGTTAGGTATATTACTAGGTTTTTTTTTTTGTTTGTTTGTTTGTTTGTTTTTTAAGCTACTCTGAAGAGAATTGTATCTTTGATTTGCCTTTCAATTTGGCTGTTCTTGGCATATACAAAGGCTACTGATTTGTGGAAATTTATTTTATATCCTGAGACATTACTGTATTTTTTGATCACTTCCAGGAATGTTGTGGTTGAGTCTTTGGAGTTCTCTAAGTATAAGATCATATCACTGGCAAAGAGCAAAAGTTTGACCTCCTCTCCCCTCATTTGGATGCCCTTTATTTCCTTATCGTGCTAGATTAAATTGCCTAGAACTTTCATCACTATGTTGAACAGTAGTGGCAAGAGAGGACAACCTTGTGTGGTTTCAGTTCTATGTGGAAGAACTTTCAGTTTTACTCCATTCAGCATAATATTAGCTGAGGGTTTGTCATAGATGGCTTCAATCAGTTTAAGAAATGTGCCACATATGTCTATATTCTTATGTGTTCTTGTAATAAAAGGATACTGAATTTTATCAAATGCTTTTTTCTGCATCTATTGAGAAGATCATCTAGTCTTTGTTATTGCTTTTGTTGATATGGTGAATTGTGTTTATTGACTTGCGTGTGTTAAACCAGCTTTGCATCCCTGGGATGAAACCTACTTGAGCATGATATATGTTTTTTTAATGAGAAGCTGTAATCTATTGGCTAAGATTTTATTATGAATTTTTCATCTATATTCATTACTGAAATTGGTCTGAAGCTTTCATTTTTAGTTGGGTCTTTTTCTGGTTTTGGTTATCAGGGTGCTGTTTGCTTCCTAGAACATGTTGGGGAAGATTTCTTCCTTCTCAATTTTTATAATAATTTCTGCAGTGCGGGTATAAGCTCTTCTCTGAAAGTTTGATAGAATTGTGGTGTGAAGCCATCTGGGCCAGGGCATGTTTTTTTTGTTGTTGTTGGGAGATTTTTATTCTATTGTTTCTTTGATCTCAGTGCTTGAAATTGATCTCTTCAGGAGATCTATTTATTCTTGGTTAAGTCTAGGGAGAGGGTGTGTCATTCCAAGTTTTGATCCATTTTCTCCACATGGTCAAATTTCTGGGCATAGAGTTTCTTATAGTATTCAGAGATAATCTCTTATATCTCTGTGGAATCTGTTATTTTCCCTTTGTCATTTCCGATTAAGGTTATTAGAGATTTTACTTTTCTATTTCTAGTTAATATGGCAAAAGGTTTATCAATTTTATTTATTATTTTTGAAAACCAAATTTTTCTTTCATTAATTTTCTGAATAATTTTTTTGTTTTTAATTTAATTAATTTCTTATTTATTTGGGGGTATTTATTTTATTCTTTGGGGATTAGGATTAGATTGTTCTTTTCTTTTTTCCCAATTCCATAAGATGGTTCATGAGAGTTTGTTGATGCACTCTCTTTCTGTTTTTTGAATGTAGGCATCTAATGTTATAACTTTCCTTCTTAGGACTGCTTTTGCTATATCCCATAGATTTTGGTAACTTGTCTTCATTGTTGTTATGTGTGAGGAATTCAACAATTTCCTCTTTTATCTCTTCCTGAACCCAACTATCATGTAGGGTAAGGTTGTTTAGTTTCCATGCCTTGGTGTCAGGATGAACGTTTTTGCTAGAGTTGCATTCCATCTTTAGTGCTTTATGGTCTGAGAAGAGACAAAGTATAATGTCTATTCTTTTATTTTGCTGAGGTTTGATTTGTATCCTAGGGTGTGATCTCTTTGGGAGTATATTCTATGGGCTGATGAGAAAAATGTATGTTCTTTTGCTTTGGGATGGTGTATTCTGTATGTCTATTAATCCCATTTGTTCTAGGACAGTGGTTCTCAACCTTCCCAATGCTATCGCCCTTCAATACAGTTCCTGTGGGTCATGACCCACAGGTTGAGAACTGCTGTTCTAGGGTCACAATTAAGTCCTTTGTATATTTGTTTCATTTCTGTTTAGAGGATGTTTCTAGTTTTGTCAGAGGGGTGTTAAAGTACCTGGCTATTATGGTGTTATAGGATATCATATTGCTCAGACTACTCAAAGTCTGTTTTATAAATCTGGGAGAATTTAAGGTGGGTGCATAAATATTTAAAATTGAAGTGTCTTCTTGTCGTATTGTTCCCATGACCAGTATGAAGTGTCCATCTTTGTCTTTCTTAACTTTGTTGCTTCGAATCTGGTTGTGTCTGAGAATAGGATTGCAACCCCTCCTTTCTTCTGATTTCCATTTGCTTCAAATACTGTTTGCCATCCCTTAACCCTGAGTCTTGATTTGTCCTTCAAGGTTAGGTGTGTCTCCTGGAGATAGCATGTGTATTGTTTGTGCTTTTTTATCCAATCAGCCAGCCTGTGCTTCTTCAGTGGTGAATTCAATTCACTGACACTTATTGAGAGAATTGCTAAGTGTGGTGAAATTCTGTTTGTTTTATTTTGTGAAAGTCAGTTCTGTAGTTTTATCCTTTGCACCATTGGGGTAACTTAAGTTTTGACCTTTAGCTTCTGAGTATTTACTTTGCTGGTGGTCCATTGTGATGTCAGTATAGAGAAAAGGTCTAAATAGTTCCTATAGAGTTGGTCGGTTGTGGTGAATTTCCTTAGTGTTTGTACATCCACAAAAGATTTGATTTCTTCATCAATTTTAAAACTTAGTTTAGCAAGGTACAGAATTCTGGGTTGAAAGTTGTTTTGTTTAAGAATGTTCAAAGTGGATGACCATGCTCTTCTGCCTTGCAAAGTTTCAGTTGAAAAGCCTGCTGTCATCCTAATGGCTCTGCCCCTGTTTGTCAGTTGGCGCCTACTCCTGGCTGCTTGCAGAATTTTCTCCTCTGTCTTGACTTTGGACCAGTCTATTACAATGTGTCTTGGAGAAGCTCTGTTTGAGTTGAGATGACTCAGGGTTCAATATCCATCTAGTGTGTCAGTTCTCCACTGCACTGGATCACACACTGTCTCCAGCATATCAACACCTGACTATGCACCCTAGTTATAACTCTAGTAAGGTCCCAGCGCCAGGTATGACTCAGTTCTCTTTTTTTCTCCAGTCATACTAGGAGAGCTCAGCCAAACATTCTTTCTGGTCTGCCATCTTGCTCTGCCCCCAGTAGATTGTATTTTCAAGCATGACATTAAATTTTACCTGGATTTCAGTTATAGCAGCTTCACCTAAATTCAAAATCTTATATTGCCTTTGCTAATGGAACTTTATGGTATTGATACTAATTGCTAAAAACATTGAAATCACTGCAAACATATTTCTCATTTTTTGTTCATTTAATGCCTCATTTCTAAAGGTAATTTTGAAACCTGGAAGGTAGATGTTCTAAACCTAAAGCATGGTAGTAAAGCATCAGATTATGATGCAATAAATAAAGCATATACTTAATGTACCAACAAATGTGGAGCAGATTGCAAACCTTTGGTTAGTTTTTCAAAACATATATTATGCCAGTACTAATCAGCACATGCCCACCCCAAACATGTACATGCAGTGTCAATGGGTGTGTTAATACTTTAATATTGGGAAACTATAATTTCCCTGGAAGCAGGGGTAGTGTCTTCTTCATTGTTGTCTCTCCAACATTTAACTCAATGATTGCCACATACTAGGTGCCTGGTAATAATGTTGTTAACTATTGGAATTTATTTTCAAGTCCTGGTAATGCTTTTTATGTCTTAAATTTTTATCATTTTGCCTCTTAGGACAGAATGAGGAAAAAGTAAATTTCACAGAACCAAAACTCACAGAATAAAAATTTATGTTAACCGTTTTGTATATTAAAATTATGAGACCGACCTTTTTACAACTTCAAAATACTGAGCCAAATATTTGGAAAGCTGTAGGTGATGGCGAAGAAGGTGCAGAAGAAAAAAGTTATTATGGGATATCGTCTTTGATACTTGAAAAGTTAGTGCTCTCTCTTCTCTCTAGGCTAAAATTAAAGGTAGTAAAGGTGAAATTTGGGGACATAGGGAAAAAGTCAACAGACAAAAGACCTCTTTACCAGCATTTTGGTCTCTCCACAATATGTGAGCCATTACAAATGTTTTGAGATACAAAAAAATCAAGACATGTAAAATCCAGGCCAGTGGAAACAAATGAAGCCGTCCCAACAGCATTGATAATGCAAGCAAACTGAAACTTGCATGGCTGAATCAAAAAGGATGCTATCAGCTGTGTTTCTTGGAAGTGAAAGTTCATAACATAGTCTATCTTGAAACTTTGGTAGTGACCCATGTATGGAATTAAATAATATTTAATATTACCTACAATGACCTCAATCTTATGCTTATCAGAGGGTTTTGTTTTTGTTTTCTTCAGATAGTAGTGTAGATCAAGACCTCTCAATTTTTGAAGGGCAGGCATGGTAAATTTTGCCCAAAACCTCTGAAGAAGAAAGAATGCTGTAATTTTCCAATGTTTTCCCCTTTGGATCAGAACAATTTGGCAGTATGGTTATTCATTTATGCCTATATTCCCTGATTCAGGATGAGCTAATGAACAGATTAGACACTACGTATACAAATATTTTACAATAAAAAAAATTTCTTCCTGGGCCTCTACAGGTGTACTACATTCATGTTGCCCATATCTGACATGAAGGCTATGAACAAACCATGGTGTAACTCAAGTATAATAACACAATTTTCTAATACCCTTTATTGTCCCTGAGAGAAATGGAAGGAGTAATAACTCTATAGTGAGTGTTGTGAAGGATATTTTAGCCAAACAAAGACAAATTGGGCCACACGACATTCAGAGCAAGTGTCTTCTGGGCTCAGATGTGTTCATTATACAGGGTGTCGATAAAGTTCGTGTGCACAATTTAAAGTAGTTTACTTTTAAATCGCATACAAATTTTATAGACACTCTGTATTTGTGGGATGTCAAGTTGTACATTTAAGCATGACATCAGATACAGAGATTTTCCTCTGTAAGAAGCTCATAATATTTGTGGTATATACAAAACATATGTAGTGCCTTTATAGGAAATGTCTCTTCTAGTTGAGTCTCAACTTGTCTCTTTGTTTTACCTCCCATTTTTCAACATCCCTCAAGAGTGTCTGAGTAAGTTTTAAACAAAGCATTGATAGGCTTTCTTTCTTGCCACCTGTGCCAAGGGAAACAAAATATGAGATAAGTCAATAGCTTGTTAACTGTCTCCTGTTTTTGGAACCCTTGAAATACTGCTAATTATGTACATTTTCACGTATTTTAGTCTGTGATCTAGAATCAAAGACCAGATCACTTTAGACAGCAAGAAAGCAAGAAAAAGAGAGCTTTATGATTTCAAATATCAACATAATAACTATTACAGTATTCTGATACCTAGAATGTTCATGAGCCAATATTAGTAACACATACAATGAATGAGGAAACTTCAAGTGTTGTTCAGTATTCTTTTGCATGAAGGATTGAAACCACCCCAGGAAAGCTGTAGGCAAGAAATAGTTGAAGGTATTGAGCTATAGAAATGTCCCACCAAATTACTTGACCTTTGCTTGATTTTATGTACAGGACCTAAGTTATGGTTTATGAGAATAGGTAGTAAATGTGTGATTAAATTGAGAGAAACTTGCATTGGCTCTATCTTTCTTGAGCAGCTCAAAATAAGAATTTGATATTAAACAGTAGAAATGGGGTAAATCTGGGTTCTCAGCTAGAGTCTATGAAGTTACTAAAATTACATGAAATGTTTTGAATGTATGGTTGAATGTACATCTTTAAGAGTCAAGTTTAAGACTGGCATTGTGACTTACATCTGTAATCCTAGTACTCTGGGAAACTGAGGCAGGTTGATTGCTTGAGCTGAGGATTCAAGAACAGCCTGAGCAAGAGTGAGGCCCTGTCTCTACTAAAAATAGAAAAAATTAGCTGGGCATCATGGCCTGCACCTGTAGTCTCAGCTACTCAGGTAGTTGAAGCAAGAGGATTGTTTGAACCCAGGAGTTGGAGGTTGCAGTGAGCTAGGCTAGTGCCATGGCATTGTAGCCTAGATGGTAGAGTGAGCCTCTACCTCAAAAAAAAAAAAAAAAAAAAAAAAGAAAGAAAGAAAAGAAAGAAAAGAAAAGAAAGAAACAGAAAAAAATAAAATAAAAAAGAGTCAAATTTGAATAGCCTGAAAATATTTTAAAAATTGGTGTAGATTTTAGTGAATTATGGATGGACAGGAACCTAATACTTGTAATCTTGCCATTCATACATTTATAGATATTTATAGATGCAAGAAAATCTATATATTCATTGAGTGTACACTGAAAGTGCTCTGAACGACCACAGCTTCTCCTGCTGGTTACAACAGAAGTCCACAGGGAGAAGGGCAGCTGTATCCGAGACACCATATTTAACTAATCTCAAATTTTACTTTGAACTCATTTGGAAGATATGTTTTAGTATGCAGCATTGCTTTTTAGCCATTTCCTCTGGAATGCTTTTACTCCGTTTAGGCAAAACACTTGGACTTAAAACTTCTACGGGAAGTAGATCCCACTGGATTGGATTGTAAACAGGGAAGTACTCTGTGTCTCTGGTTTGGCACAGCCTGGTGAAAATTGTTGAGCTACAGCATTTCAGACATGTGCCAGCCTAATGGCTAAAAGCCAAGATTGCTATTTGGCAACAAGCAGCCAGACAAGCAGCTGGTTATTGCAGAGAATCTGAGCGGTGCACTTCGGGCTACATATCTGTTGCCAGATCCTCCAACCCAGTTAGCAACTGAACCCTTGAGGCTTTTCCTGGCTCTGTTCTCTTCCCGCCTCACCATTGGCTCTGCCCTGGCAAGGGTGGTTTCCAGCAGGTTGTCCTGCCTGAATCTCGAGCTGTGTCTTCTGGCTGGAGTCGGATGCTTGTAGACCACCTAATGCTGAGAGACTGCTTGGCAGCCGTGACTGACACTGTGGGGACACTGGCCAGAGCATGCTTGCACTAGAGGCTGGCTGGAAGAGGGCAGAATCAATACGAGCTGCTGGCTTTCCACTCCAGCCAGGGGCAAAGAAGTGACAGCCTGTGGTGTCTGCCTTGGGCCCTGCTGGCATCTATTTTGCGCTGTTCTTTGTCAAGAATGCTAAGACTGAGAGACCTGGCGAGCAAACTTGTCCAGAGGAAATGAGCTGGAGGAGGTGAGGGAAGAGAAACTGGGCCAAGAGATATAGCTGTGATCACTGAGTATAATGATAGTAGCCACGGGGGAGCAAGGTCTTACTACATTTTCTCTGTGTCTCAAAAGTGGAAAAATATTCTTTTCCTAGGCATTTTAACTCCCCTTTGCTGCCAGAACTTCTGGACCTTGAGAGTAATTTGACGTTAGGCTTTTGGGAGGGAGAAAGCACAGCTTTTCAGGAGGCCTGGGCTCTCCATAGGTATTCCCCTCCTGGGGGCTGGCACCATCTGCAAGTTTGCTGCAGCTGCTGATGAATTTAAACTGAGTTAGCAGGAGTTGGGCAGAGCACATTTGGAAAGCACTCATCCCTCTTCTTTTGTTGGGGTGGGAGTGAAGAGAAGGGACTCTGCGAGATTAGCTTCCCACTGTTCTTTAACAGACACCATAATACAGTTTTCAGCGCTGAGCCCTCCATATTGTTTCCCTGGAACTTAGAGAGCTATTCAGCATGGTTGGAAATGAAGTCTGACAGTTTGAACATAGCCATCGGGTAATTCTCGGCATCTTTGAAAGGATGCCTGTAATTTCCCCTGGGGAAAGTTGAAATATACTACAATGGTGGATCTATTAAAAATATTGGCACTGAGGAACAAGGACTCTATTGTCTTTAATTGCTGGGATTCCCGCCTCACCACACAGGACAAGCACCAACAGGCGCTTTCTATGAAACGTGTCTTTTATTCGTAGTATGTGATCACTTTCCGGAACTAGATATATGACTAGCGTGTCTATTGCTTAATGTAGATGAAGCAAATAGAATGAGAATGTAGTTTTAATGTTAATCCGCAATTGTAATTCTTTTCTTGCTTCTTTTGATCATATACACTGACATTCTTTTACTTATTTGGTCATTTATATTAACCATATATAAAAATATTATTGTGGTAACCTACTGTGAGTGTTACAAAGAAGACTCACATATATAGTTCACAGGGGAAAAAAAAATATTCATAGTTTAATCAATGTTTTACTCACAAATAATTTCACAATGTTATATCTGAGTGCTTTTGTAGCATGGCAATGCATTTCAATTATCAAAGTAACAGACTGGCATTTGGCATTTTTGTTCATGATGTCATAGTTGGATAATTTGAGTTTGAACCTTCATTCACTTAATTTCCCTCCCTATCCATCTGCTGAACCCCCACTCATACCTAAGAAACAAACTCAAATGCATTGCATAATACACTCTGCGTTCTTTCTCCAATTTGGCGGAATCATTTGGCACAACATACATCTGTGTTCCCATTTTATTTTGTCTGTATCTTGATTATCACACTTTGCACCCTGTGTTCATTTTTACCTATTAATCTTTTTTGCTAGATTGTGAACATTCTGAAAGTAGGAATTGTGATCTTATCCATATTTGTACACATTATAATTTCAGTGAAATTAAATTGTATAGTGAAGTAAAATTAATCCCATGTAAAGAATTTTTTTATTCCAGATTAATATGAAGATGCAGATGATTAGGTTACATTGTTTGTGTTTGTTAGGTAGAGCCCAAGTTGTTGTTGTGCCCCTCACCCAGGAGGGGCACCGTATATTCTCACACTGTGCCTATTAGGTGAGAGCACACCAACCCCTTCCTTCTCCCCCGCTGCTTGAGTTTAATTCTGTTTTTATCTTGTGTGGGTGTGTATTTGTTCGTCTACTGGTTTCATATTAGTATTGAGTACATAGGATACTTGTTTTTCCATTCTTGTGATACTTTACACAGTAGAATCTTTTCCCTGTCCATCCAGGTAATTACGAAAGATATAAAGTACCCATCTTTTTAAGGCTGAATAGTATTCCATGGTATACACATACCACTGTTTGTTAATCTACTCGTGGGTAAATGACACTGGCTTGATTCCAGATCTTGGGAATTGTGAATTGAGCCAGTAAGAACATTTTAGTCTTCAAGTACAATGGTAGAGTCGATTCTTATTAGTCACAGAAGTTATTTTTAAGAAGTTGTTGTGGACACTAAATTGGCAAATACTGAACCACAGCTCCTGTAAAAAATACAGGATTAGATTCTGATGAACTTCTGCTCACATTGTTACCAACCAGTCAGTGCATAACTTGATTTTATGTGTGTTTCTGTTTAAAGACACCTATTTAATATAACTGTTGATTGATTAATATTGAACTTATGGCAAATAACATAATAAAGATCATGCTAAAGGAAGGTTATCTGATACACATTTTTTTCTGTAAGGCACATTGTGGCCTTCTTGCTGTTAAGAACACTGGATAACACTTTAGCACTACACTAGGGAACCACTTTAAACAACAAAATCAGCTAAAAAAAAAATAGCACAAAATATGAAAACCATGGCATTAAATACACCCTCAAAGGACACCTGTTTACAGTGTAAGAACTGAAACAAGAAGGCAGAACACTGTCTTGCCCTACCTCAGCTGGGAATGTGCGTGTCAGAACAAATGGTTTTCCACATTGCATGTGCCTGCAAAGGATCTCAAAACTGCTGTGAGTACTAATTTGGGGATTACAAATAAATTTTAGCAAGTAGGAAAGTTTACAAATACAGAATCAGCAAATAATAAGAATCAACTGTATTATGATTCACTAATATTTAATCTGATAGTCAGCAATTTGTTTACTCCAAATTAGGTGTGTCATGGGTATAGAATTAGAAAACTTATTTTCTTTGAAGTATTTTATAACTAGTGATTAAGAAACTTTCCCTTGAAGTAGATTTTATTTTAAAAATATGTGATGTCCAAAGCACTTCGTATTTATTTCATTCAGAAAAGACAATTTCAAAATGTGTTCTTCAGAAAATACTCCACATTCTATTTAATTTGCTCTAATGAAGAAGTTAATGAAATATCATACTGAAAATAAAGCATAATGTGCATAAGGTAGATCCTGAGCACAAACGTCTGCAAAATGGATTTGCAGTAGCAGCAATGAGCTTGACTCAGACTAGAGTATGGATATGCATGTTGTATTGATGGTAATTCACTCTGGAGAACTTCCTCTGCAATTTATCCAATCCATTGCGTACCAATGGATATATTGTAAGCATATGTTTATTCATCCTCTGTGAGATTATGAACAATACCAGAAAGATGTATTCGTTAAGGAAGGTAATGGCCATCTTCACAGTAATACATTTTTCCTAATAGGAAAAAAAATAGGTATTATTCTTCCAAGATATCATTCATATATGTGTGCATACATGAGTATTTGAATAAATTAAAAAAAATTGAACTCTCTCATTTTTAAATGTAGTCAATTTAAACATCAAGTGTTTGTATATGTAGGTGATATAAAAAATACATGGTAATGTCTAGGTCCTGATAATACAGAGGTAAGGAAGGGATAGCAAAGGAACTAAATACATAAATAACAAATACATAAAACATAAAATAACATATGTTATTTATGTTACAAAAAATAACATAAAAACAAATACATAAATAACTTTCACACAGAGGCGATGGATATAAAATACTGTGCAATGAAGTCATCAGATGGAGAAGATCTGGAAGGATCTTTTGATATGGTCCTTGCAGGGCAGATTGCATTATGCCGAGGTGTAGAGAAAAGCTTGAACAGGGCAGCACAGGGATCTCTCAGAGTCATGCTTTGGCTCAGGTGTAAGGGAACAATGTGTATGGAGCATGTGGCGTGAGTTGGCATAGAGTTATGTTTGACTCGCTCCATTTGGGTAATGGCAGACCCCTTTCTCCTTCTCCACCTCCGCCATTTATCAGCTCCCAATCCTTGTCTATCTCCTTCATTTGCCCTTTGTTCATCCTTTACTCTTCATCCTCCCCACTAGCAGTTTCATCCTGGTGGTTGCTCTCTGTTACAGCAAAGTCCTCTTGATTATTCTCCATGCTTCTATCAAAATCTGTTCTCTACTTTGCAGCTGGAACCTACTTCCCTTTGTGCCAACCACATACTGTTAGCTCTAAGCCTAGAGAGCCCTTTAAGTGGTCTCAGGGTCCTTGCATAATATGCATATAAGGACAACTCAAGGTCAAGAAATTTCTCTACTTTCATCTCCAACCTCATCTCTTGCCATTTCTTACTTTGTACTTTCTATCTTAACATTGAGAAACTCATCTCAAAGTCTCTATGATTGACATGTTGTCTATTGCCAATAGGACATTTATGCATATGGTTCCCTCTGCCTAGAACATCCTGCCTTCTCCACCACACTCCTACATAAGTAATTCCTATTTACCTGTTCAGAGATCACCTCCTAGATTAGATCAGATAGCCTTCTGAATGTCCCCCATAGTAACCTATGCATAGATCATATAGAATTAATCTAAATGTATTATAATTACACCTTAAATTCTTGGTTCCCAGCCAACCAGACTATAAATTACTTGCAGACAAGGACTACTTATTTGCTACTGCGTATTTTCTGATATAAATTGAAATAGTACAAGACAGGCACACAGACTAATGAAGATTTTTGGTGGAAGATAGTGCTAAAAATATATAGTCAGAGGCACATTTTTTATTTGTATATTATCTATATGCAGATGGTTCATGATGACTAATGGTTAATTCCTTAAATTAGATGGGAATTGCTAATACAATTGCCTCTCAGTATCCAGAGGGGATTGGTTCTAGGACTCCCTTATGTACCAAATTCTGAGGATACTCAAGTCTCTTATATAAAATTGTGTAATAGTTGCAAATAACTCGCATATATCTCCTGTATACTTTAAATCCTCTCTTGATTATATAATACCTAACACAATGTAAATGGTGTATTTTAATTATATTATTTTTATTGTTTTTTTTATTGTTTTGTATTTATTGTTTTTTCATGCATGTTTTTAATCTATGGTAGGTTGAATCTGAAGATAGGATATGGAGAGCTTACATAAAGGACCTACTAAAAATCTTGACAGGACAAATGGAAGAGCATGATCATTTTGCAAAACATACACATCAAGTATTGCAAATTGCCTATATTTTTTGAGTACTCAGATAGAAACAGGATAAATATTACCACCATATTTTAGCTACACATATCGTATTATAAACACTTCTTACAAACATTTAGAGTTATGTCTTCTTTTACTCAATGCATCTAATATGTTTCCCTGTAATTAATCAATTTTCCTGTTACTTCATGATGTGAGACACCTTGTGGGGGGAAAATGAACAATGCAACAGTAACAGGTGATATTGTTTGACTCTGTTACCTTGGGTAAATTAATCTGATTCTCTGATGAAAGAAAGGCTGAGATGAGCCAATCAAATTTGTAAGTCATTTGCTCCAACAGACAGGTGTGTTATTTTAACACTGTATTATGTGCAGGACACTTTCCAAGGTCTGTTGATTCCAAAAAAAAAAAAAAAAAAAATCTTCTCTTAATTATCATTAAGAAGTAAGTTGACAAGATTAGTTTGCTTGCTTTCAAACTTTATTTACCCTCTCCATCATTTTACCATCTAGTACCCTCTGATGTCATGATAAACCATTAGTGGTGAGGGTTCTCCTCATCAAACAAATTGCCTAGGGTTTAAAAATTTGATTCATGTTCTCTTTTTGTTCCATTATCAGCTAAGCAATGTCATAAGTATATAGTAGCATTATTTATTATGTACCTGTTTAAGACATCATAAAGACAAATTATATTCCTCTTAGAAGCTGTCTTCTGCTTCCTAAGCATGGGTGCTTATCATTATGAGAAATATTTATTCATTCAGTCTTTCACTTATTTAGCAAACTCTTACTAATCACCAACTATCCTCTGTGATAGGTGCTGGAAATAAAAAGTGATTATAACAAAGAACCAGCCCATTAGGACCTTAGAGGTGAATGGGGAAAATGAAGTGAAGGAAGTAATTACAGCGGTGTGCTCACTGCAAGTCCATAGTCTCGGACTTAAAACATTTCTGCTTTAGATGCAATTTAATAATACAGGACCTTTGGGTAAGTGCAGTAGTGAATTTAGACCAGTAATGTGCTCATGTGAAGTGAACACTCAGAACTGAGGGAAGTATATAATCCTAGGATTAGAATGGCATTGAAACACATCGAGTCCAAACTATTTTCTAAAGCTTCAGTTTACATCTAAAACTTAAGTCCCATGTGGCCCACTGGGTTGACTTAAACACTTCTAATAAGATAGACTCCCCACTGCCTGATGTTTTTCATGTTCCCCTTGATGAATGTTTATTGTTTATGAAATATTTTTCTTTGTAATAAGTAAAAATACATCTTGCTATGGAGAGCAAAGCTAATTCTTCTTCAGCATGATAGCCTTGCAAATATAACATGGTATAACTGTGGGTGACGTTGAGTCTTTTCTCCAGGCTAAAAAATATCATCAATACACAATTGGTAAATGTCTCTTTATCATCCAAAATCTTTTCAATTGACTAGAGTTTCTTTCAGTGTACCAGTTCCAATCAGTGGATCATAAGATCAGTCCAAACGATACAATTTAAAATACAATAAAACAAACTACAAGACATTTGGTGTGTTTTACATATAGTTAAATGTAAGTATGGTTTCATGAGATGTTTGCCTTAACTGCATGTTTACTTTTGTCTGTTTATGTTTCTCTGTATACTTATACTGACTCCTAATGTTAAATTAATTTGCTTCTGTGGGTCACAATAATTAAATAAAATAAAATAAAATAAAATAGGCACTGGGACCCATGATCGGACCTTCCCACCTCTGGAAGAGCTGCACCAGGACCCTTGATTGGCATCCTCCTGGACCTCCAGAAGAGCTGTGCCAGGACCCATGATTGGCACCCTCCCACCTCCAGAAGAGCTGCACTGGTACCCATGATCGACACCCTCCCGGACCCAGTAAGAGCTGCGCGGGGACCCGCTACCCTCCAGCCAGGCCTCCCAGACCCTGACCAGGAACTCCACGAGCCGTGCAACCCCACATCCTCCTTCCTGTACTCTCCCTGCATCCACACTGCCCGCTCCTCTGGCCAGAGACTCTGGTAGCCGAGTGTCCTCTAGAGCCCTCCCTTTCTCTGAACGGAGTCCTTCTCCTGGCCAGAGACTGCTGGAGCGTTGGGCCCTCTATGCCAAAGTCACTGGGCACCAGGCACTCCCAGAACCGTGTGCACTACCCCCTGCCTTGTTGCTGGATCCAGGGCGTCACACTCTGGAACTGCTCCAACAAGAAGAACTCCCTGGATGGGGCAACCCCAGAAGAGCTACACAGGGTCACTCCCTACAAAGATCCAGCAATAATAGAGTGATCCCCCTGGGGTCTAATCTCGGAGAGACACCATCCCAACTCTGATAATGGCCAGAGGCAACAGTGAAAAAAATCATGAAATGAAATCAAAGGAAAAACTTTGCCAATATGAAAAATCAGAGTAGATCAACTCCCCCAAGGAACAATGGGGCAGACACATCACAAGATTGCATGCACAAACAAATAGCTGAGATGTCAGAAATCGAATTCAGAATGTGGATAGCAAATAAGATCAGATTAGAATTCCAAGCAGTAACCCAAAAGATGTCTCATGAATTCAACGAATTCAAAGACCAAATTACCAAAGATTTTGACACATTGAGACAAGAAGTTGCAGACCTCAAAGATCTGAGAAACACAGTAGAATCCCTCAGTAACAGAATGGAACAAGCAGAAGAAAGGATTTCTGACATTGAAGACAAAGCTTTCAAACACTCCCAAACTCTCAAAGAGGAAGAGAAATGGAGGGCAAAAACAGATCACTCTCTAAGAGAGCTCTGGGATAATTCGAAGAAAACCAATATTCATCTTATAGGGATCCCCAAAAGTGACGAGGTGGCTTCACCAGGCACAGAGTCTCTTCTCCATGAGATTATGAAAGAGAACTTTCCAGACATGCCAAGAGATTCTGAATTTCAGATAGCTGACAGTTTCAGAACTCCAGCATGACTCAACCCAAATAAGATATCTCCCAGACACATCATAATCAATTTCACTAAAGTTAATATGAAGAAGAAAATTCTGCAAGCAGCCAGACAAAAGAAAACAATTACCTACAAGGAAAAGAATATTACAATAACTGCAGATCTCTCTGCTGAAACCTTTCAAGCTAGAAGAGGATGGTCATCGACTTTTAATCTCCTACAACAAAATAACTTTTAACCCAGGATCCTGTACCTAGCTAAACTGAATTCCATTTATGATGGAGAAATTAAATACTTTAATGACATTCACATGTTGAAGAAATTTGCCACAACAAACCAACTCTCCAGGATATTCTCAGACCTATCCTCCATAAAGACCAGCATAATCCTCCACCACAAAAGTAAACCCACACAGAAAATTTTGATCAAATTCCAACTCCCACAGTCGCAAAAGGATTAAAAATGTCCACTGGACTCTCGAAAGGCTTATCAATATTCTCAATTAATGTGAATGGTTTAAATTGTCCTCTAAAGAGGCACAGGTAGGCTGACTGGATACAAAAACTCAAGCCAGATATCTGCTGCATACAAGAATCTCATCTTATATTAAAAGACATATATAAACTCAAGGTGAAGGGATGGTCATCTATACTCCAGGGAAATGGAAAGCAGAAAAAAGCAGGCATTGCAATCCTATTCGCAGACACAATAAGCTTTAAACCAACCAAAATAAGGAAGGATGAGGATGGACACTTCATATTTGTTAAAGGTAATACTCAATATGATGAGATCTCAATTATTAATATTTATGCACCCAACCAGAACACACCTCAATGTGTAAGAGAAACTCTAACAGACATGATTTCCTCCAGTTCCATAGTAGTTGGAGATTTTATCACCCCTTTAGCAGTACTAGATAGATCCTCCAAATAGAAGCTAAGCAAAGAAATTTTAGATTTAAACTTAACCATTCAACATCTGGATTTAACAGGCATCTACAGATTTCATCTCAATAAAACATTTCATCTCAATAAAACTGAATACAAAATCTTCTCATTAGCCCACGGAACATATTCCAAAATCGACCACATCCTGGGACACAAATCTAACATCACCAAATT
>CAUYPK010039221.1:0-32599 GCA_963574355.1 Loris lydekkerianus | reverse complement strand
GTAAACATGAAAGAGGTAAAGTCTCCATCTTTCTTTAAGGCTGCATAGTATTCCATGGTATACATGTACCACAATTTGCTAGTCCATTCGTGGGTCGATGGGCACTTGGGCTTCTTCCATGACTTAGCAATTATAAATTGGCCTGCAATAAACATTCTTGTACAGATGTCTTTGTTATATTGTGACTTTTGGTCTTCTGGGTATAAAACTAGTAAAGGAATTATAGGATTGAATGGCATATGTTTAGTTTTGTAGGAAGCTGCCAAAGTGTCTTCCAAAGTGGTTGTACCATTTTCCATTCCCACTAGCAATGATCGAGAGTTCTAGTTGGTCCACGTCCTTCCCAGTATTTGGTTTTATAAGGGTTTTGGATTTTGGGCCTTTCTAATAGGGTGTGTAATGGGATATTGTTTTTAATTTGTAATTCCATGATGACATGTTGAGATTTTTCATGTGCTTGCCTCGTATATCCTCTTTGGTGATGTCAGTTCAGATCTTTTTTCCTGTTTTTACAATAATGTGGTTTCTTTTCTTTTCTTTTCTTTTTTCTTTTTTTTTTTTTTTTTTTTTTGAGACAGAGTCTCAAGGTGTTACCCTGGATAGAGTGCTGTGGCATCTTCATAGCTCACAGCAACCTCCAACTCTTGGGCTCAAGTGATCCTATTGCCTCGGTTTTTCTATTTTTAGTAGAGATGGGTTCTTTCTCTTGCTCAGGCTGGTCTCCAACTTAACAACTCAAGCAATCCACCCACCTCGGCCTCCCAGAGTGCTAGGATTATAGGTGTGAGCCACCATGCCTGGCCTTCTTGTTGAGTTTTAAGAGTTCTTCGTGTATTTTGGACAAGAGCCCCTTTATGAGATGGATCTTTTGCAAATATTCTTTTCCCATTCTATGGTTTGTCTTCTTTTCTTTTTATCTTAAAAAATGAATCAACAGGAGTTATTAAAGCTGCATGGCTAACCTATTGTCTTAGTCTGTCTTGTGCTGCTATGGAGGGCTGCATCTGGTGAGGGCCTTCTTGCTGCTTTGTAACATTGCAGAAGACATCACATGGATGAGAGTGCTCCAAACTCACTTTATAAGAAACCCACTTTCTTGAGAAAGACAGCAATCTATCCACGAGGGCAGGGCCCTGAGTCATGACCTAGTATCTCCTGCAGGTCTCATCTCTCAACACTCTTGCATCGAGGGTTAATTTTCCAACACATGAACTTTGGGGAGCACATTGTATCAACCATATATTTGAAGTTTGGTTAAAAACAGATTAGGGGCGTGGCGCCCATAGTGCTGTGGTTATGGCGTTGGCCACAAACACCCGGGCTGGTGGGTTTGAACCCCGCCCGGGCCAGCTAAGTAACAATGACAACTGCAACAAAAAATAGCCGGGCGTTGTGGTGTGTGCCTGTAGTCCCAGCTACTTGGGAGGCTGAGGCAAGAGAATCGTTTAAGCCCAAGAGTTAGAGGTTGCTGTGAGCTGTGACAGCACAGCACTCTACTGAGGGTGACATAGACTCTGTTAAAAAAAAAAAAAAAAAGATTAGGATTTAGTGTTAAAAAATTAGTACACACACACACACAAATTAGTACACAAAGGAATATTTGAGCCACCAGGCTAGGGAAAGCCAGTGGAGGAGCCTCCCGTGAAAGTGCCCATTCCAGTCCAGGCCTGCTTTGTTTGCTGCTGGCCACTGAGGCCAGGAGGGCTCTTGCTCTGTGGCATCTGGCCCAGGGCTGATGCTTCACAGCATTAGCCTGGTGCAGCTTCTGTCCCCACGTTATCCCTGTGCTGCCTTTGGAGAGGACATTTCTATACCCAGGTGCTAGGCATGGCAGTGCCGCTCGCTTCATTTCCACATCATGGAAGTCAGGCAGGACGCCAGAAGATGCGCATGGCCAGGACTTGCTGCTGACTGGAGCGGCACCTCCACCTCCTGCTGCTGGGATGGCCAAGGGCAAGGCTTCCCACGGTGGGAGGGGGTGACGGGGTGGGTAGAGGGAGGCTCTTCTTGTTCTGTACACTTTTGCCTCCTGTCCCAGCACAGCACTGCTAGATCCCTGTGTTCGGGGCCTCTCTCGAGGGCCCTGGGGGACCCTTGGAATGGAATGGTGTGCTTGTGGGGAACTGGCCCCTTGGCAGTCCCTGAGAAGCCCCCAGGCAGCTGCTCTATTCTTTCAACATTCCCTGAGTACTCAGAGGCTGGTTTTTGCTGCAATGCCGAGCTGCCTGGGCCTGTTGCTTGTCCCTGGAGCTTACTGCTGGGAAGAGGACTGCAAGGTCAGATGGGCTATCAAGTGTCCAAATACCTTATAGGAAAGAGCATTTCTTAAGAGTGTGGCCTGTAAAAATCAGTTACATCAGTTACTGGGATTGGGTAAGGGTGTGTATACTTGTTTACATTTCTGATTGTTGAAGGGCCCAGATTCATAGGGGCCAAGGCCTGGGTGTGGTTAGTGAGCTCTCCAGGTGATTGTCCCCGTGTGAAGCTCTGCTACCCCAAGTGTGGCCCAGGTGAGCAGTGCCAACAGCACCTGGAAGTATATTGGAAATGCAGCTTCTTGGACTCTGCCTCAGACACACTGATTCAGATTCTGTTTTTTTTTTTTTTTTATAAAGAGACAGAGTTTTACTTTATTGCCCTCGGTAGACTGCTGTGGCGTCACAGCTCACAGCAACCTCTAACTCCTGGGCTTAGGCGCTCCTCCTGCCTCAGCTTCCTGAGTAGCTGGGACCACAAGTGCCCACCACAACACCCAGCTAGTTTTTTGCTGCACTTTGGCCGGGCCAGGCTCGAACCCACCACCCTTGGTATATGGGGCCAGCGCCCTTCTCACTGAGCCACAGGCACAGCCCTAATTCAGATTCTGGAGCTGAGTTCTGGCCATTCTGGTTTTAACAAGCCCAGCAGGTGACTGTTTTATGGAAGCCGTGATTTAGCTGGAGAGGGCCATAGCTCCAGGCACATGCTCCCAGTGAGGAAGGGAAAGGTGGTATTTATGCTGCAGCATGCCCTGAGAGGCAGGACCAGAGGCCAGAAGTTCCCCAGAGGCAGGCTTTTGAGAGCAGCAGTGATCCTTAGGAGGCCAGCTGCCTGCGTGTGTAGGAGGCCCTCTCCAGAGAGTCCCTGTGTCAGAGCGCTGTGATGGGGGAGTGAGCACAGAACTGGGGTGGACCCTGGCCTGTCAGAGTGCACCCCTCACCCATGCAGCCAGCAGGCCAGCCTCCCTGCAAACAGGGTGACAAAAGTAGGAGCACAGCCCTGGTCATGGTGGAAGGTGTGAAGCTCATGGATGCCAGAAGAAAGCAGGTTCACTGATTAGAATTTACTGTGTTCCCTTCTTTTGTGGAGAATGGGGGTTAGACCTGGTTGGGAGGGGAAGGTGAGGTCCCTGAAAGTGCTGCCAAGCCCGGATATGCCAGACCTGGGGTGCCTTGCTCTTTCCAGGGACAGTCCCTGTTGGTGGCCTCTTTTGAGAAAACTCAGAGACCAAAGTTACCAGAAGACTGGACAATTGGCTAATTTTTTGACTTTCAGAAAAGGGGGAAGAATGTAGATTCTGTGAGTCCAGGAGTTGCCTGCTGGCCCTGCAGCCTCCTAGAACAGGGTAGTTGGAGAGAAGAGAGGTAGGCGCAGGGAGCTGCGTCCACTGGAAGGTCACTCCAGGTACCCAGCTGCGTTTCATTTTTTCTGGGGATAATTAGGAAGGGCTCTTGGTCTGGTAGATATGTTAGATATTACATCCGGTGGGGAAATGGTGCTGGGTTGTGGTATTTAGGTGGGGGGTAGCTGGTTGAATGCCTGTACTCACAGTGACACTGTGTGGCTGATATCGAGCCAGGGAGTTGTCAGTGTGACAATTTAGGAGTGTCCACTGTTGGCCCTTTTGTATTGGGTACTTGGAAGAACACAACTGCCACACTTACCACATGGATATGTGGACATGAGACAAACCCGAGAGAGTGCAAAGATATTTGATGTAGGTCAGAATCACAGGAGATCTCAGCAAGCTGGAGCAACAGCCAGAACCTGAAGGAACTTAAAGCCTCCCTCACCCAGAAAACCCACGTGTACCCGTCCAGGGAGGTAGGGAACTGTGTCGGTGGGAGGAAGGAGGCGATGGTCCTGTCCTGTGCTCTTCAGACCACCACCTGGGGCTTATGGCTCCAGAAAATAAGAGTGGGGAGCTTGGAGCTGTTTCATGCAGAAAAAATGAGTCTGTTCTTTCAGAGGCGGGGAGGACTAGAGATGTGTCTTGGGGTGGGGGAAGGGCCCGGGAGGCAGGACTGCAGCCAGCAGTGGGATTCCACCGGGGTCCTCCGGGCAGAGCTCCTTGCCAGGAGGCAGATGCTGACACTTGCCAGGGAGCTTGCAAAAAGCTGCACCAGGAATGAGCACAGTCACCCTGTGTGTGGGGAGGCTGCCCTGCTATCCCTCCAGTTCCACGTGGCACTGCCTTGAACTGAATGGACCCTGTGTGCCTTGCTTTGGTTCTTGGAAGAGCAGCCACAACTCTGAGGCCAGGGGCAGGTGGCCTCAAGTGAGCTTGGAAATTCCCACCTGAATTGGGCCTTTTGAAAGTTTTTTAAATGGCAGTACATGCATGTGGCAGAAATGCAAAGGGTGTGTCTATAAACAGGGGCGCCTCATTCTCCAGCAGAGACAGCCAGTATTACCCAGTTCCTTGCGCATCATTCCAGGGATGTGGGCATATGAGCCACCTGCTTTGTTTCTGGATTTTTAAATTAGCTTAGTACACACAGTATTGTACCTTGATTAATAATGGTGGTCATTTCCTATCTCCATATATATAGGGGGCTCATTCTGAAAATAGCTGCAGTGTATTCGTTGTGGGGATCTGTCTTGATGTATTTAACCAGCCTCACTAATAGGTGTTTATGGAATTAATGTTTTACAGGCAGTGCCACAGTAAAATCTGTGTCCGTTTGTCATTTCACAGGTGTGAGTGTGTCTGGGAACAAGATTTCTAGAAGCTGTCATTTTTAACGTTGACGTCTCTATTTTTAGTTGGTGATCCTCTTAGCACGTTAGTGAAGGTGGACTTCTTTAGTTCTTTTTCTGTAACTGCGTGTCATTTGACAGTTTCTCTAATGATTATTGGTCTTTTTTGTATTATAAAACTTCCTAAGTTTGTCATTTTGTTGTTTCTTATCATGCATAAATTTTACTTTAGTCCTTTTGGGTTTGGGGTTACTTTTTTTTTTTTTTGAAAAAGAGCCTCAAGCAATCACCCTGGGTAGAGTGCTGTAGCGTCACAGCTCACAGCAACTTTCAACTCCTGGGCTTAAGCGATTCTCTTGCCTCAGCCTCCCAAGTAGCTAGGACTATAGGTGCTTGCCACAACGCCCAGCTATTTTATGGTTGTAATTGTCATTGTTGTTTGGCAGGCCCAGGCTGGATTTGAACCCACCAGCTCTAGAGTATGTGGCTGGCATTTTACTCACTTGAGCTACAGGCACCGCCAGCGGGTTACTTCTTTCTTGCACATAAATCTTTGGACTGGCTAAAATTTATTTGGTGTGAGGAACATGTTGGTATCCAACTTTTGTTTTTTTTTTCCCCTCTGCCTGGCTGTGGATGGACCCTTGGGCCTCATTCCTCTGGGAGATGAGGAGTGCAGAGTGGGTCTCTGGTGGCCAGAGTAGTATCTGCAGAGGGGAAGGTATCAGAGACACAGTGGCCGCTCACTCTGCTCTCCTGTGGGACAGTTCCTCCTATCAGAAGAGTCCTGGCCCACTCATCATTCACTTCCCCCAGGCTCTTTCCTCACCAGTGATGTCCAAGTATCTGGCAGAAGCTGGGAAGAAGGGTCGGGCTGTAGGCAGGCCCAGGACAGCTATGTGCTGATGGGCTATTTAGCAGTAGGAATATGGGCTACACCCTCTTTGAAGGCAGGTATCACTGGGGACCTCAACTACCACTTGCTTAGGACCTCAAAAAATTAAAGCTATATAAGGGGAAAGAGGTAGCCAATTCTAGCTTACTCCAAGATGACTGGGCTCATTGCTTTGCTATAGTCTCCTCTGCATCCACTGACCAAAACACATGAACATATCCACAGGGCTGAGATTCCTGTAGGGGCCAGTGGAATCTTCAGGAAGTCTTTCAGCTTCCATAAATATAGCAGGCCCTGTTCTTCAGTGGAGGATAGGAAGGCATATAGAATCTTGTAGGTGGATAACGTGGTCAGAGCAATAGTTATCAAAGTGAAGTTCCCAGACCAGTAACATCACCTGGGAACTTATCCAAGGTGCAAATTCTGGTTCTGCTGACTAAGAACTCTGGGACCTGGAGCCCAGCCTTGTGCTTTAACATTCCCTGCAGGTGATTCTGATGAACATTGCAGTCTGAGACCCAGTGTGTAAGGCAGTGGTTCTCAACCTCCCTAATGCCTGATGTATTTTCATTGTTACAAAGGAGTCACAACTCACAGGTTGAGAACCGTTGATGTAAGGAGAAGCCCCTCACCCGAGGCCAGCAGGTGTGTTTGTTGAGGGAGCCCAAGTGGCTCCTCTCATCCCATCAGCAACCCTGCACACTGTAGCTGCAGCTGCAGCTGCTGTTACCAGGTGTAGACAGGTTGCACAGATCTTTGAGTGGCTGTATCCCTCCTGGCAGTTTAATTGGCAGGGGACACTGCCGAGGGATCAGGGTACAGAGGGACTTTGTGAGAGCAGGTGTTCTTCCTGGCACCAGCAAGCAACAGCCCTGAGTTCCAAGCCTCTCTCCTCCCTTAGTGACCACTCTGCAAGTCACTTGCTCTCTCTCAGCATTAGCTGCCTCCTCTCAGAAACAGGGTGGTGCTGCCTCATTTGCCCTGACTCTTACGCTGCATCAGATGAGCCTCCCGAAGGCCCTTCTTTAGGAACAGTGACTCCATACCTTAGCAGGTTTCCTCACCACATGAACCAGAGGTTGCAGAATGAAGAGAGTAGCTTGGTCAGATTCACATTGGGGGTGACTGGACAGCTGGAGTCTGTAGGCTTGGCCCTTGGACATGGGGGCTCTAGCTTCTTGTGACTGATGGGTGGTGGTAAGGACACTAGAAGGTAAGTACAGACTAGAGCCCTGAGAATGAGGCAGTGTGCTCCTTGGCTCCAAGGTTGGAGAGCAGGTCCACACGTGCTGTGTCGTCAGCAGAGGTGGGCTTACTGAAGCTTGGGCCAGAGGGTTTTTCAGGGAATCCTACAGGTTTGTGGGTGGTGAATCCTCCTGCAGCCATGAGTGGGGCCGGGTAGTGGGCCTGGCACAGAAGTCACTGGCATGCGGTTTCTAGTGTGAGGCCCTGGCAGGAGAGGGTAAACTGGGCTGCCATGGCTCAAGCCTGCTGCAGCTTCTCCAGCGGGGGCCCAGTTGCTGTTCTCTTGTGATGCTGCTTCTGCTGGCCTGCCGTGCGGCTCCCAGACAGAGACTGAGCATGCTTTCTTCTTCCCTTCCAGATCTGACCATGAGCTACCCAGGCTATCCCCCGCCAGCAGGCGGCTACCCGCCAGCTCCACCAGGTAAAGGGGTCTGGGTGGGGTCGGGGTGGACAGCCCCTCTGCGCAGTGGCAGGAGTGGAGAGGGTGGGAATTGCACTTTCCTCACTCCCCAGCCTCCCCATAGCCCAGCCCAGTGCGGGAGCAGAGGGACCACCATGTGGGGAGGGCTGGAGAAAGTACCAGCAGGGCTGGCCCCAGGGAGGCCTGGGTTTGAAGCTGGCTGTGGAAGGCCTGCGACCAAGCCAGGTCTGGGCCTCTTGCCCTACTCACTGACAACAAGAGGGCACATGCCTTCACTTCTTTGAGACTGTTTTCTTCTTTGGAAAATGGCTTCAAGGCTTCTCTGGGCTGTCCTGGATACTGGTGACATAGCCAGGTAAAGCCTCTGGTACCATGTCTTTCAAAGAGTTGCTGGGCAGTGATTGCCCCTTGTTGCTTCTACCTTGGTGCTTGGTTGTGCAACATTGAAGGTCCCTCCTGCTGAGGGAGGAGGTAGAGGCGGTCACAAGAAGCAAATGTTACTTGCTGTGGCTGCCAGAACTGGCTGATGGGGTGAGGCTGTCCCACGTAGTCAGGTGGGCAGGACCCGGCCCTAGCTGTGGGGTTTCTCCTCACATCTAGACGTTGTCTTCTCTGGCCCAGGACTTTCCCAGTTTTCCTGGCATGAGATTTGGTCACAATGGTAGGAAAGGGAACATGGAGACTCCTGGGAGCAGGGGAGACGAGGCCTTTCCCAAGCTGGTCTTCCTGAGGGTGCCTGAGCTGCTGCCCTCACCTTGGGGCACCCTCGGGTGTCATTCATTTCCTCTAGTCTGAGGACCTAGGGTGTGTGGGTTATTTGGACCCTCCCTCCTGTTTCACAGGCAAACAGGCCCAGCCAGGGAGGTGGCCCAGCCACTTGTCCCAGGGGCTGATCTGGGTCACCTCCCTCTGAATGAGCCTTCCCTAGGTGTGCCAGTGCTGGCCTCAGTTTTTCTCTTCAGTAGAAATCTCGCCACTGCCGCCTTCACTGGCACAGTTGAGCAGCCTCTGAGCAGCAGGAGAGGGAGGAGGTGGGATCAGGGAGGGTCTGCCCTGAGTTCCCACAGTCTTGGGCTTGTGGATGAGGATGCATCTAACAGGCTAGCCGCCCTGCTGCTGTTCTCAGTGACAGTGCCACGCTTGGCCACTTGTCGGGCACCCAGCTGAGCCCTACGAAGGCACTATCTCTGTTCTTATCACAGCAGTTTAAGCACATGCTGATCATTATCCCATTTGTCAGCTGAGGAAATGAACCTAAAGCAGAGAGAGCCTGTCCCCAAGGCACGTACCCGCCCAGCTGGTTCCAGGGCTTGGCTTTTCACCAATTTCCTCCTGTCCCTTGTGGACCAGTATTTTCTATGACCTATCCCCATCTCCTTTCATCTTGCTTCTCTATGATTTTTAATTTTTAATTTTTATTTATCTTTTTTTTTTTTTTTAAGAGAGAGTCTCTGGGCTCGGTGCCTATAGCTTAGTGGTTAGGGTGCTGGCCACATATACTGGGGCTTGCAGGCTCGAACCCGGCTCAGGCCTGCTAAACAGCAGTGACAACTACAACAACAACAACAACAACAACAACAACAGCCGCTGGATGTGGCGGACGCCTATAGTCTCAGCTACTAGAGAGGCTGAAGCAAGAGAATTTCTTAAGCCCAAGAGTTTGAGGTTGCTGTGAACTATGACGCCATGGCACTCTACCGAGGGTGACATAGTCAAACTCCATCTCAAAAAGAGAGAGAGAGTCTCACTCTGTTGCCCTGGGTAGAGTATTGTGGCATCACGGCAACCTCAAACTTTTGGGCTTGAGCAATCCTCTTGCCTCAGCCTCCCAAGTAGCTGGGACTATAGTGGCCTGCCACAATATCCGACTAGTTTTTCTTTTCTTTTTTTTTTTTTTGTAACAGAGTCCCACTCCATCACCCTCTGTAGAGGCCGTGGCGTCACACTGCTCATAGCAACCTCCAACTCCTGGGCTTAGGTGATTCTCTTGCCTCAGCCTTCCGAGTAGCTGTGACTACAGGTGTCCGCCACAATGGTTGGCTATTTTTTTGTTGCAATTTGGCCGGGGTCGGATTTGAACCCGCCACCCTCAGTATATGGGGCTGGTTGATGCCCTACCCACTGAGCTTTAGGTGCCGCCCTAGTTTTTCTATTTTTAATTTCTATAATTAATTAAATTTAAATTCTGTTTAATTAAATTTTCTATTTAAAATTTTTCTATTTTAATTGAGATGGGGTCTTATTGTTGCTCAAGCTGGTCTAGAACTCCTGAGCTCAAGCAATCCACACTCCTTAGCCTCTCAGAGTGCTAGAATTACAAGTGTGAGCCACTGTGCCTGGCCTTTCCATGCTTTTTACGTGTTTGTCACAGTGTGCATCATGTGTGAGTTCTCAGCACTCCCTGCTCTCCCTGTCCTCAGGGGCTCAGTGTGGTGTCCCAAGTACTTATCCTTGTGTCTGTCCTCTCTCTCTGTGATATTGAGCTTGGGAGGGCAGAGCCTGCCCTGGGCCCTCTTTATTTCCTTAATACCTTATGGTGGGTCTTTTCTTCATGGAAAGAGCAGAAGGCTTCGTCCCTTCCTCTGTCTCTCAGTGTTTCCGTGTGGCCTACAGTGCTGTCCAGAGGCCTAAGGCTGCTCGGCCTCCCTTTCTCCCATGTGGGAGCTTCTGTTTCTGCCCCTTCCCACTTGGCAGGGAACAGACATGGGTCTAAAGGCTTGGTGTTGCTTCTAGGTGGTGGTGCCTGGGGAAGTGCTGGTTACCCTCCACCTAACATGCCCCCCATTGGGCTGGATAATGTGGCCAACTACGCAGGGCAGTTCAACCAGGACTATCTCTCAGGAATGGTGAGTCTAGCCCCCCTGCCAAGGCTGCTCCTGGGGCACACCTGTGCGGTCAAAGGGGTGGGCCCCCTGGCTCTCCCGGGCTCCAGAGTGTCTGCGTGTGTCTGCTGGGATGTGAGTGTGCCAAGCAGCACCTCAGAACATGTGGATGTTTACCAGGGTTCTGCCACCTGCTCACTATTCCTCCCTAGGTTTCTTTCTTCCTGTCTGTACAATGAGGGGGAGGGGAATGGTTTGGACTGGATGGTCTCCCAGGTCCCTTTAGTTTTGCAGGGATGGGTAGGGTGTGGTGCCCTTGTGGAGTATTCATTGAGGTCCTTGTTTGTGAGCTCAGCACAGGGTTAGAAGAGTGGAAGGGTGTGTTCGTGTGTGTCTGTGCATGTGTGTGAATGTACATGCATGTGCCGTGTACAAGTGTCCACCTGCACGCGTGTGTGTATACTTGTACCTATAGTGGGCTATTACCCTTGGGCCTGGGTCGGGAAGCGGCAGGTAGCTTGGGAAGACATGCTACTTTTATTTACTGTTTTGCTTTTAAAATAATATATTTTATATCTGAAAACAAAGATATACAAAGATATGTTAAGTGGGAGCTATGTAACTGACACATATCCTAATGTGTGCCAGGCCCAGTTCTAGGCACTAAGGATATGTGAATAAACAAAAATCTCCACCCTGTCATACTTGTCATCCTCTGGGAAGAAGTAGATAGTAACACAAGTTCACTGTGGGTGTTACTGGAAGTGTGGGTGCTGTGGGAACAAGGAGAGCAGGGTAGAGGGATCAGAAATGGGGGTTGAGGGATGTGAGGTGATGATTTTAAGTTGGGGGTCAGGGATGGCCTTGCTTAGAGAGGGGGTATTGGAGCAGAGATCTGCAGCAGGGAGGGGTGTGTGTTATTGATGTGTAGGGAACCCAGCCCCCTAAGCGCAGGGGCCTCAAGTGTCCAGGGATGAGGGGAGGCTGGTGTGGCTGGAGTGGGAAGTGAGGGGCCAGGAGAGAGACAAGTTCTGGGGTGTCAGAGGCCATCATGGTAAGGATTTAGGCTTGTATTCTGGGTGAGAGCAAGCCCACCAGAGCCACACTTGTCAGAGGGGTCTGTGCTGGCAGGCCTTTGTGATGGAGCCACTCCCACGCCTACAGACGAGGCCGATACCTTCCTGGGCTGGGACCCCTTTACCCATGTGGTCAGGGATGGGAGGAGCAGCTGTCTGGGGAGGGAAGGTCATCTGCCCTGCAGAAGAGGTTGAAGATCTCTGGTTTGGATCCAGAGAGATCTAAGTCAGGGCTCCAGCTGCACTGTGTCGCTTTGAGCAAGTGACTTCACCTCTCTGAATCCATTCTGTTATCTGTGAAACAGGGATAATGGTACTTCATACTTACAAGTGAAGTGAAATCAACTAAACTATGGAAAGAGCTTGTCTTTGGCAAGGCCTGTCATAGGCACTGGGGGCTGTGCTGGTGGGGCTGGGGGCTGAACTTTTTTTTTTTTTTTTTGCAGTTTTTGGCTGGGGCTGGTTTTGAACCTGCCACCTGTGGCATATGGGGCCAGTGCCCTACTCCTTTGAGCCATGGGTGCCGCTCAGCTTTTTTTCAGAGTCTCACTTTGTCACCCTTGGTAGAGTACTGTGGCATCACAGCTCATAGCAACCTCCAGCTCTTGGGCTTAGGCGATTCTCTTGCCTCAGCCTCCCAAGTAGCTGGGACCACTGGCGCCCGCCACAATGCCCGGCTATTTTTTGTTGCAGTTTGGCCAGGGCCAGGTTTGAACCAGCCACTCTTGGTATATGGGGCTGGTGCCCTACTCACTGAAACACAGGTGCCGCTCTGCGGGCTGAGCTTTGAGTGAGATTCTGGGGGCCACGCAGGGCTCAGGTCAGGAGGGGGCAGATGGACAGAGTGCACTGGGCCCAGCTGGGCCCATTAGTCTTAGGCTGTCTGCTTTGTATACTTTCAGGCAGCCAACATGTCTGGGACGTTTGGAGGAGCCAATATGCCCAACCTGTACCCTGGGGCCCCTGGGGGTGGTTACCCACCAGTGCCCCCTGGGGGGTTCGGGCAGCCCCCCTCTGCCCAGCAGCCTGTTCCTCCATATGGGATGTACCCACCCCCTGGAGGAAACCCACCTCCTGGGATGCCCTCATATTCGCCCTACCCAGGGGCCCCTGTGCCAGGCCAGCCCATGCCACCCCCCGGGCAGCAGCCCCCAGGGGCCTACCCTGGACAGCCGCCAATGACCTACCCTGGGCAGCTACCAGTGCCCCCCCCTGCACAACAGCAGCAGCCAGTGCCAAGCTACCCAGGATACTCAGGATCTGGGACTGTTACTCCCGCTGTGGCCCCAGCCCAGGTAAGTCCAGCCCAGTGCCACCCTTGGTCCAGGCTTGGACCCCAAATTCTGGAGACATGTGACCCAATGGGTGGGAGGACCAGAGAAGGTTCAGGCCTCCAGCTACAGCTTCCAGTTTTATAATAGCAAGAGTATCACTTTCTCCTGGGCTGCCACCCCTGGTTTGCATTCCTTAATGCCTGGGGGAGCGGCCCTGTTTTTCCCGGTTTGGTTAGATGTTCCACGTGTCCGTCGTGTCAGGAAGCCTCCCTTCCACTCACCATTCCTCCTGTGGTGTTTTCTGCCCAGGCCACAGGTCCCAAGACTTTATTCCCAGGAGCTCATAGTCTTCAGTCCCCTTGATGTTCCCTCCCAGATAGGTTTTGGAGGAATCTTAAAATCTTTGGGTAGGGAAAATTGCTGGCAGTTCCCCCAGGATGGATCTTGGCTCATTTTGGAGAACAGTCCCATGTTTGCAGAGCCTAGAATTCATTGTCATGGTTACATGGCCCAGCTAGCCAAGTGCAGGGCTGGTGGTATGTGCTTGATGACTATGTTTAGACTGAGGGTCCCCCTTCCTCCTCCCTGCACTGCCACACAGTCCCCTACTCCATCCTCCCTCCCTCATCTTTCCTCTAAGCTTATCTGTGCAGCCATGTGGTGACCAGTTTGTACTGGCCAGCAGGAAGTCAGTCCACTGGCAGACAGTTCAGCCTGGGAAGTTCAGGCTTGCTGGTTGGCACAGCTGTTGGGGTCTGCAGGAAGTCAGGGGGTGATAGACCAGGGGATCGTGCCAGGGAACCCATACACTGGGGCTGCTGTGTGTGGCTGTGAAGGTTGGATACCTGAGTCTGCCTGGAGAGGACATGTGCACTGGCCAGGCCCATGTGGAGTACCCCCTGTGTGCTCACACATGTCTTGGTGGTGAGGCCATGGCTTCTGTTCCCGAGGCTGGCCTTTCATCAGGACTCTGGGCCCCAGTCCTGGAGGATCTGGGTGTAGGGCCACTGTTCAGGTCAGGACTCAAATGTAGGTGGGCCCCCATCCTCAGGAGCTGGACAGAATCTTCAGAGCCAGAACATAAGGTCAAGATATTCAGTCTGGACAAAGAGTCCTCTGCACTGGTGATGGTGTGTGCCCTTGGGTACCTCAGCTATTAGAGAAATGGTTGTTCCCAGAGTCTGGGGGTGGAGTAGTCTTACACCTGGGGAAGGCAGTGTGCAAGTCATCTTACCTGCAACTATTTATCTAAGTAGTTTGGAAACCGAGGGACCATCACAGATGCTTCCGGCTTTGACCCCTTGCGAGATGCTGAGGTCCTGCGGAAGGCCATGAAAGGCTTTGGTAAGAGACCCCGGGGGGCTCAAGTCCTACCCCTTATTTCCCAGGCAGTTTTGCAGTGGCTCTGTGGTGGGGGAAGCAGGCCCCAGAGGTGATGGTAGCAGAGGTGGACATGGGGTGTGGTTGGAATGCCAGCAGAGTCCAGAGCAGCAGAGCGCCCTGTGTCCCCAGCCCTGCCCTCCCACCTCTCCTCCAGGGACGGATGAGCAGGCCATCATCGACTGCCTGGGCAGCCGCTCCAACAAGCAGCGGCAGCAGATCCTCCTGTCTTTCAAGACAGCTTATGGCAAGGTGAGTTGTGGGGTGCAGGGGGACAGCAAGGCATGTCCTTGGCTCCAGCACAGCCCTGCTTACCCTGTTTTTCTTTGGGGCCAGGTGGCCTGGATCTCCCGGATAGACAGTAAGGTGCACAAGAGCATTTCCTGCTGTCCCCCACCTGTCAGTGGTCAACATGTGGTAGTATCTTTTAGAAGTAAAGAATGTCCTGAGGGAGAAGCCCCAGACTTCTTAGGGTACCCAGGTTGTGAGAGCCTCCAGACATCTGGATTCTTCCGGTCTCTACCACGGTTTACTGAGGTCACGGCCGTGTCATTCCCTCTACCTGCTCCCAGCCCTCGGTCTCTCTCCCCAGCCCTCTTCATGACCATCATAGGAGTTTTAGCCAATGCATGAGCTTTTAAGAAAAGAGCTTTAAGTACTGAACAAATACAAATACAAAGGGAGTGCATTTTGGGAGCTTGGATCTTAAAAAGGTAAAAATTGGGTAAATATTGAATAGGTTAGTAGTGTTCTAGCCCAGTGCTTCTCAAACTTCAATGTGTCACATATCTCCTGAGTGTCTTATTAAGATGTAGGGTCCTTTTTTTCTTTCTTTTTTTTTGGGGGGGGGGACAGAGTCTCACTATGTCTCTTTTGATAGAGTGCTGTGATGTCACAGCTCACAGCAACCTCAAACTTTTGGGCTTAAGTGATTCACTTGCCTCAGCCTCCCAAGTAGCTGGGACTACAGGTGCCCGTCACAATGCCCAACTATTTTTTGTTGCAGTTGTCATTGTTATTTAGCTAACTTGGGCCAGGTTCGAACCCGCCAGCCTCAGTGTATGTGGCCACTGCCACAACCGGTGTGCTATGGGCTCCAAGCCAAGATGTAGGCTCCTTTATGGGAGGTCTGGGATGGGGCCTGAGGTCAGGCTTTTCTCCTAGGCCCCCAGGTGATGCAGGTACTGCTGGTCCTCAGATCTGGGGAGTTGTCCTTCTGTGCATTCTCAAAATACTCATGTTTTTGTTTGTTTGACTATCCTTTCAGGATTTGATCAAAGATCTGAAATCTGAACTGTCAGGAAACTTTGAAAAGACAATCTTGGCTCTGATGAAGACCCCAATCCTCTTTGACATTTATGAGATAAAGGATGCCATCAAGGTATGTGTGTGTGTGGGCACGTGGATACGCAGCCCAGAAGAGGCCTTGAGTGTTAGAGGTGTGTTATTAGACACTATTGTCAGCGGGGCTCCTGGACCCTCCCGGATTGTCTGTCATTCACGTGCTGCAGAAAGGGGGAACTCCCGGTGGTTTCCCCAGGAGGAAAATGACATGTCATTTATGATTATCAAACATCTAAGTCATTAAGACTGTTATTAGCAAATATTAATAACAGAGACATGCTTAAGTTTAAACAGAAAAACAGGTGAAGAATCAGTTACCAGGATAAGAATGAGCTGCCTGGTGTGGAGGGGGACAGGACAGGAGTGTCAAAGGAAGAGACCTGGGCAGGATTTCTCTCATCCACTGCATTCTTCTGTCTGGTTTTGGGATTCTCCTTTGAGGCTGCTCCCAGGAAGCCTGTCAGCCACTCTCCGTTTGCCCCCAGAGATGCAGCTATGGAAGAGCTGGGATTTCACACCTGTTGTCTCTCCCCATGTTCCACCCAGAGTGGGTTCTGACTGGCTCCAGGTGGGCTCGCTGTTTCCCTCAGTCCAGTTAGTTTTGGCCTGGGGGAAGGTCCTGTCCTTTCTGTCCAGTTTACAACTCTGTGTGTGACTCTGTGGATGGGGAACAGGCAGCTCCTGTGGAAAGGGGGATTCTTGTAAATGGAACAGGAGCTCTGGGAGGCCCCATAGGTACAATGACTTTTGTCCAAAAGGAGAAGCAAAGGGTTCAGTGTGGTGGCCTGGGAGGTAGAGGGGACTCTTTGAAGCTCATCTGTGCGCTTTATTCCAGGGAGGGCTCAGGAGGCAATTGAGGGTGATGAGGCATATCCAGCTCTTCCCTTCAGTTGGATTTGTGGGGTGGTGGTTGTGACTGTGGAAGCAGCGCAGGTACAGGGTCAGCTGTTACTTGTTAGCTGGGTGTTCTTGAGCATCTGTGAGATGGGGATGGTAGCTCTCTCTCAGGACATGCAGTGAGCACTAGGTAAGGGGACTAACGTGTGAGCCCTTTGTGAATGCTAAGCAAGCTAACAGTGGCAGTATTGATAGTTGGTCATCATGAAAACAGATGACACAGTGTTGTGCTTCCTGCCGGACAGGCACTAAGGCGCTACGCACTTTAGCTCACTTAATCCTCATGACTTCCCAGTGAGGTAGGTGCTAGCATCATTCCCATTTTATAGGAAGGAGCTGGAGGCACAGGGAGGTTAAGTAACATTTCCAAGGTCATAAAGCTACTGAAGCACAGAGGCTGCTGGCCCTGTCCTCAGCCTTCGCACTGGCCCTGGTGTGGCATCCTATTCATTCTCATTATTGCCGCCTTTTTCTAGATGTCTCTAGACACTCCCCAATAGTTTTTCTACATGTCCACTCTGATTGTATTTGTTTTGTTTTGTTTTTTTAATCTGAGATAGAGTCCCACTTTGTTGTCCAGGATAGAGTGCAGGGGGTTATCATAGCTTACTGCAATTGTGCTCAAACCCCAAGTGTCTCAGCCTCCCAAGGAGCTGGGACTACAGCCATGTGCTACCATGCTTGGCTAGTTTTTCTATTTTGTAGGAACCGGGTTTTGATGTTGCTCAGGCTGGTCTCCACGTCCTGGCCTCAAGCAGTCCTCCTACTTTGGCTTCTCAGAGTGCTGGGATTACAGGTGTGAGCCACCACACCTGTCCTGATCTTATTTGCTTTTAACCCACTTTCCCAGTTCTTCTCTCACTCATGGGCTAAACTTAGAATAAAACAGACTTTGGCCTATATCTTAACCTGACTATTTTCTGTGTAGGGACAAGTCACTATCCATCTGATTCTTAATTTTCTGAGCCATGAGGGTGTCCTTTTATGCGACCTTCTCCTCATCACTGTTGTCACTACTGGTGTTTTCCTAGGGCTGTGGAGGGGAACTGGCTCTCCAGGCCTGGGGACAGCACAATGGGTGTGTCTTTGTGTCACAGGCCTCTGTTGCTGGGGTTCATGGCCGGGGGTCACAAGAGTGGCACGGCAGGCACTTGCTTTCTTTTCTGGGTGCTGGTGAGTGTGCTGTAACAAGCGTGTGGCCTGTTGCATTCTCTGCTACCTCAGGGTGCTGGCACTGATGAAGCCTGCCTGATTGAGATCCTGGCTTCCCGCAGCAATGAGCACATCCGGGAGTTGAACAGAGCCTACAAAGCAGGTCAGGCTGGTACTCGCCACCCTCTGTAGATCCCTCTGCTTCCTGGGCCTTGGTCACACCCCTACCAGGGCTCTGATTGCTTCCTGGTCTTTTTATTACTCTGCATCCTATCACACCCCAACGCACTGAGCCTTGACCCTAGACCCAGCCCTGCCTGCTGTGTACACAAGGGGCAGGTGACTAAGGCAAGAGGCCCTGACAAACCTCTTGGGTGTTGTTTGGGACAAGCTGGACCAGAGACCACGTCGGTGTGGTGGTCATAGGCTTGTAAGCCCCTGGAAGGCCACATGGTCCATCTGTGTCCTGTGCTGAGACCCCCAGGCCTTTCTCTCAGCAGTGCCAGTTGGCAAATGTGTCTACAGGGGCAGCTCCATACGTGGTGTTCAGGGCGGACCTTCTGTGCTTCTCCCTTCCAGAATTCAAGAAGACCCTGGAGGAGGCCATTCGAAGCGACACATCAGGGCACTTCCAGCGGCTCCTCATCTCTCTCTCTCAGGTACCTTTCCCATGACAGGAAATCACAGAGCCGGGACTGAGTGGTGAGGCCAGGGAAAGAGATGGGGAGGGAGGGGGCTTGACACCATACAACCTGCTTCCTTTCAGGGAAACCGGGATGAAAGCACGAATGTGGACATGTCCGTTGTCCAGAGAGATGTCCAGGTGAGTGTGAGGCCAGGCCAGCCACCCCGGCTTCCTAAACTGGGGCTGTTTCCCACTTTTTCTTCCTTCACATGAGAGGTGCTCTGGGATAGAAAAAGCAGTAAGTGGGTTCCAGGCCCTGTGAATTTCATACATGTTGTACTGTGTGTCAGCTGCGTGACCTTGAGCAGGTCACCCACACTTCATTTGGGCTTCAGTTTCCCCATGTATAAGAGGAACGTGTGAGATGGTAAACATTGCCATGGTTCATAGATCACAGTTATGGACATGGGATTTCATGCTTGGTACTCTTCCCGTCTTTCTTTGCATACCATTATGTTCGCAAAGAGACAGAATTTGCACTTGCCTGTTAAGCTTTTCAAGGTTTGGGCCTAGAAACCAGCTATCACATTAGTTGCACAGCTTTGAAATTCTGCCCTTGTGAGCTGCAGGTAAAAGGGGATAAGTCCAGGCATCTGAGGTCCTCTCTAGAGAAGTGTTCTGGCTGGAGAGAGCCACAATTTCCTGCTTGGAATGGCATTGGCCTTGCATGCTTCATTTGGGTTGCTTCTGCCATTCACTCAGGAGTTCACCAGGAACTGTCAGTGGTCTGATCATCTCCACCACCCGTCAGGTTGGACCAGGACCCTTGTTAGGGCTGGAAGAGAGCTGCTCTTCTCGTTTGGTCCTTTTACTTTCCAGATGAGGAAACTGAGGCTCAGAAAGTTTGAGCACTGCACCCGGAGAATTCTGGAGGCAGTCTAGACCCGTGGCTCTGACACCTGCCTCAGTGTCCCCCTGGCCTGTGAGGTTCATTCTCATTTCTGGATCAGGGCTGGACGTCCCGAGGCTCCAGGGCCCGGTATCAAGCCTTCTCAGCTCCAGACCTCATTTTGATGTGTGGGATTTCTGAGCCCCTGATGGCTCCCTTCTGTCCTTGAGTATTGGTGCCTTTAGATTCAATGGCTGCTACCTGAGGCTTTCAAGGCACTTTAGGCTGGACAGGGTGCTCACACCTTTACTCCTAGCACTCCGAGAGGCCGAGGTGGGAAGATTGCTTGAAGCCAGGAATTTGAGACCAGCCTGAGCAAGAGCAAGATCAACATCCTGTCTCTACAAAAAATAGAAAAATTGGCCAGGCATTGTGGTTCATGCCTGTAATCCTAGCACTCTGGGAGGCTGAGGTGGGTGGACTGCTTGAGCTCACAAGTTCAAGACCAGCCTGAGCAAAAAGTGAGACCCCGTCTCTACTAAAAATAAAAAAACTGAGGCAAGAGGATCGCTTGAGCCCAAGAGTTGGAGGTTGCTGTGAGCTGTGATGCTACGGTACTCAACAGCTACTCAGGAGGCTGAGGCAGGAGGGTTACTTGAGCCTAGGAACTGGAGGTTCCTTGAGCTTCCATCATGTCACTTCACTCTAGCTCGGGAGACAGAGCGAGACTCTTGTCTCAAAAAAAAAAAAAGGCACTCTAGGGGCCATTAGTTCAGAAGTTGCAAATTGGCCAATATTTTGGACTCAAACCTTCAAAAGTTTAATAGGCAAATGTAAATTCTGTTAGCAAAACCGGGGCTTGAACCCAGGTTCTCTCATGTTGTTCTCTGTGGTACTTCTCCCATGGTTGGGGTAAGGCTGTTCCCTGCCTGACCTGGGCCCCAGTCAGCCTTGGTTGTCCCTGTCTGAGTTTCCTGTAGCCTCAGAGTCCTCTGTGCTGCTTGGTGAGGGGGTGTGTGGCCAGTGTCTGATTCAGCACAGTGAATGGAGCTCAGCACGCCTGTGCTCCCTCAGCTGGCACTGCTCCTGTCTCCTTCCCCTCTGGGCCTGCCGAGCTTTCCCAGGTGGCTGGGGCCTGGGGTGAATGTGTGTCTTCCTCTCTGTCCAGGAGCTGTATGCGGCTGGGGAGAACCGCCTGGGAACAGATGAATCCAAGTTCAATGCAATTCTGTGCTCTCGGAGCCGGGCCCACCTGGTGGCAGGTAAGGCAGCCTGGGTCCCTCTAGGGGCAGTTGATGAGGGGAGACAGGGCAGTGTGGGGAAACAGAGCTTGTGGAAACCCTTGGTTTCTCTCTGCTGGGCCCTTCATTGCCTCAGAAGAGCCCCCTGGTGGTGATTTGAAGGATCCCGTGGCAGGACGGTGGGCGGGGAATTCCTGAGTCTAGCAAGCGCTGGGTTCTGGGGGGAAGTGAAAGAAGAGGTGAGGAAATGGGCACTTCTTATTGCCCAGCACCTTTTTACCCTGGAATGTGGAATATTAAAGTTAAGAGAGCCCTCTGGGCATACCTGATCCAGTGTTTTCCAAAGTGTGGCTTAAGAAACAAGCATAACTAATTGTATATAAAACCAGCACATTGTACCCCGTGATTGCATTAATGTAATTTTTAATTTAAAAAAAAAAAGAGAGAGAAAGAAACAAGCATAACTGTAATACCGAACAACATGCATTTTACTCATTCATTCAACAGCTGTCAATTGAGCTCCCACCACGGGCCGTCTGTCAGGGATGGGGCAGGCAGAGGGAGTGATAGGGAGCAGGGGTGCACAGGCAATAAACAAAAACTAGATCAATCCTGCACAGAAGAAAAAAGCTGGAAGCAGGGGGAGGGAGTGGTGGTACAGTCTGGGGAGGTACTGGGCAGTCCCCACTGAGGCAATGGCTCTGATTTAAAGAGCCGATGGAGGTGCATGTGCAGAGGCCCTCCCTGCACAGGGAGTCCTTGTGGTTGAGGATGGTGAAGGGGCCCGTGTGACTGGAACAGATGGAGAGGGTGAGGTCAGAGACAGGAGAAGCAAGGTCACTGGCTATGGTGCTGAGAATGGAGTGAAGGGGTCCCTGGCCAAGCAGGGCTGCAGTGGTAACTCAGACTAGGGTAGCAGGGCAGGGGGGTCAGGTTACAGGCCTATTTGCTGGTGACTTGCATGTGGCATGTGGGAGGAAGAGTCAAGGATGATGTGGAGCATCGAGTGGCCCTGGGCTGAGCAGGCTGTAGGTGGGAGGACAGCGGAAGCCTGCAAGTCAAGGAGGCAGTGGGCTGATGAGTCTGGAGGTCAGCAGGGGTCTGGGCTGGATGTGAACGTTGGCGGCTGTGAGTGGTTGAAGGTGTCAGGCTCTGGGACTATAAGAGATCCCCTCGGGAGTGAGGATGGAGGGGACCCAGTGGCTTGAGGACAGCACCCTGGACCAGCAAAGAACACTAAAAAGGAGAAGCCAGTGAGGTGAGAAGACCCAGGGGAAGGGAAATCCAAAAGGCCAGTGTGTTGCAGTGGCCTCTATGAGTGGCAGGTGAGGACTGAGGATAGTGACTGTGCTGAGCAACATGTAGGGCTCTGGCCAGGACTGCTTTGGTGAGTGGCAGGGGTGAACCTTGCTCTGCACCATGCCCTGGGCTGAGTGCTGAATGCATGCTAAGCATGCGTGAATACATGCAGTCAGGCACTGTGGTCTTCCCCATTCTATAGCCGTGGAAGCAGTTGGGGAAGCTGGTCACACAGCTAGGAAATGGCCAAGCTCTGATTTATCCAGGCCTTCTGGCCCCGGAACACACATTTCAACCTCTATACTGTCCTGAGGTGTAAATGAATTCTTTTCATCTCTATCATTACTTATTGTAATGAGTATAGAATACAGAAGTAGCACATCAGGTCCATGATTTCACTAATGTTATTACTTAGGAGAAAACAGTAGCTGATTTGAAGAAAATATTAAATAAAATGGGTACCGATGCTGAAATCACAACTTTGTTAGGCAAATGGAAACAGACCCAGCCTGGGGAAAGAGGTTTATATCTAGGGCCAGAACTGAGAGGTTGTAGGACCAGGTCTCCTTGGTGCCACTTGCCTCTCTGGGAACCGACAGTCCACTCCTCTGTGTGTGCACAGCTTGTCCTAGGTTGACCTGGGGTAGGGGGCAGGGAGGGCAGCAAAAAGCAAAGCTGGCTGGGCCAACTAGTCCCCAGGTACTGGTCAGACTGAGAATGACAGATGGTGCATGAAATGATAGCAAGGGAACTGCATGAACTAAAGTGTGGGGACCTTAGGATGAGAGGGAACACTGTATTGGGTATTGGTGGGGAGTCCTGGGGGAGATTAAGGTATAATTTAGGTAAGCAGAGTGGCAGTCCAGTAAGGGGACCGCACAAGGGAGGGTGTCAGGCAATGCGTGTGACTTGTGAAAAAGAGTCTGGCTGTCTAGAGAGCTCGTAGGTGTGGGAATAGGGTGGAAGAGTGTCCTCCACAGGGCAGGGGCTGCCTCCTGTGAGTCCTCTCCTAGTCTGCTTAGACGGAGGCTGGGAATCCAAGGTCAAGGTGCGGGCAGTGTTTGTTTCTTCTGAGGCTCTCTTGCTAGCTGTGTCCTTACTTTCATGGCCTTGTTGTAATTTAATTACCTCTTTAAAGACCTCTCCAAATGCAGTTATATTCACTGTATCACGACATCTCGGTAAGGGCCCTGGGCTCCCTCTTAATGTCCCCATCATCTGTGGACCTCCCTGGCACCCCACCCTCCTTTCTTGTACCACCATGTGCTTGAATTTATGAATTTGAATATATGAATTTTAGGGTCTACAATTCAGGCCGTAACATACCCCTTTTGTCTTCCTGTTAGTTTTCAATGACTATCAGAGGATGACTGGTCGAGACATCGAGAAGAGCATCTGCCGGGAGATGTCTGGGGACCTGGAGCAGGGCATGCTGGCCGTGGGTGAGTGTCTCAGCTTTGCTTCACCTGTCCACCTCGCCACCAGGGGCTGGCCTGCGTTGTAAGTTCTCAGAACACTTCCCCATCCTCTAGCTTAGAGGTGGTGTAGTGAAAGAACCATAGAATCCAAGATTGTGAAATCCGGAGTGTCCAAAAGTGGGCAGCTGTGCTGCTTCCTGGATCACTGCGTTGTTGAACCCCCGGCCGTCCCGGAGGTGTCCTGTTTGTATTTCCAGCACAGCCCTGGAGAAGGGAGCTGCAGTGTGGGTATTAGTGGGAAGGCATCTAGCCGCTCTCTCTCGGAGGAAGATGACTCATATCCTGCCAAGCTTCCTCTAAAAATACATCCCTGTAGGCTGTCAGATGTTTGTGATGGAAACACATGGAAAGATTTTTAGTTGCAACGGCAAAACAGGCCCATGCTGAGGAAAGCTGGCTCAGTCCCCAGGGTGGTGCTGTGCTGCCTGCAGGGCCTGTGCCCTCCCAAGGAGGGCTGACGGGCTCCGGGTCTCTCCCGACCATGAGGAGTGAGTCCCTGATCTGCTGCTCTCAAAACCCTCCTTATATTCACTTGGGAAAACCAGTTTGCCCATCTTTTCACTATGCACTACTTGGAGCTCTCTGGGTGAGACAGGTGATAAATTGTCATTTCCCCGAGTGTCCTCCTGGTGAGTCTTGTGGCCGAGAAACCTAGGGAGACCCTCATTTTGCTCGTCTTCCCTTCCTCCAGGAGAGTCTTGGCCTCTCCTGTTGGTCCCTCCTGTCTGAGCAGCAACATGCTTCCTGATCTCCATTCACATTTCATCCCTACACAAGTGTCATTAAATCACTGGCTCCTCTGATTCTTCCTCCTCTCACCCCAGTGGTTGCCAGGAAAGAGGTTGGGTTAGTGTCTAGGCTCTGCCTATTTCTGTTCCAAAGGGCTAGAGCCAAAATCATGGGATAACTGAGCCCGGAAGAGGAGTAAGAGCAGAGAAGATGGATGCAGTGCTGGGTTTAACATCTGGGCCTCCTAAGAGGACACTTGGGTACTCCGTGCCCCGTTGGGCTGAGTTTTCTGCAGGTCTAGTTATGCTGAGTCTCTCTCTTTTAGTGAAATGTCTCAAGAACACCCCAGCCTTCTTTGCTGAAAGGCTCAACAAGGCCATGAGGGTATGTAACTCCCTTACGCGGAGAGGTCAGGTCGGGATGTCTTGGCCTCACCTGCGACTGGGGCCAGGGGCTGAGGGTGGAAGGCCTGGTCAGATCAGGATATCTTGGCCTCACCTGCGACTGGGGCCAGGGGCTGAGGGTGGAAGGCCTGGGGAGAGCCACACCTTAGCCAGCGGGTCCGAGGGCAGGAGGGCGGGAAGGCACGGAGGCCTGTAGCTCATGTCCCTGGGTGGATTCTCTGTAGGGAGCAGGGACGAAGGACCGGACCCTGATTCGCATCATGGTGTCGCGCAGTGAGGTTGACCTCCTGGACATCAGGTCGGAGTATAAGCGGATGTATGGCAAATCACTGTATCACGACATCTCGGTAAGGGCCCTGGGCTCCCTCTTAATGTCCCCATCATCTGTGGACCTCCTTGGCACCCCACCCTCCTTTCTTGTACCACCATGTGCTTGGCCTCTGTGCCACACATAGGGGACTCGTTTACAGGCCTCGGCTTGCTGTCCTCAGCTTGTTCATCCAGCCCCCCAAGTAGACTGTAAGCTCCTGGGGGCAGGACGGGTCTCGAGCCTTGGGTTGGCACCAGCCTCATTTGCCCACTGGTAGCATCAGAGAAGCTTCAGGATCTCGTTTGTCTTGGGCCTGATCTTCAGAGTCCAGGCTTCTTGTGGTTCTGTGGTCTCTATGAGAACTCACGTCACCTCTGGCTCACTTAGCTTTGTGTCGACATAGCCTGGCTGGCCAGTCAGGGCAAGGGCCGTGGGGGCATGCTGCCTGGAGCCCAGTCCCCGCTTTTCTACTTGCTAACTGTGTGACCTTAAGCAGCTTCCTTAAACCTCCCTGCACCCCTGCTCCATGATCTTTAAGATGGGGAAAATAATAGTTCCTCCCTGAGAGTGTTGTGGGTATGGAATGAGGCAATCCATGTCAAGTGCCTAATACACACTGACTCCTGCATCTCACCGTGTGCCAGAGCCAGGCTGACAAAATGTATTCTTGTCTGGATGGTCTTGGTAGTTAAATCTTGAACTCATATGAACTCAGAAATTGAATCGTGGGGATCAGGTGCTGACTTCAGACTCACCAGCATTTGGTGATGTTGGCCTGTTGTTGAGGAAAGCTAACCTCCAGGCCACACAAATGATGCAGCAGATAGAGAATTAGTGATGGTTTACCCCCATGGGCCAGTGGGCTGGATGTCTGGAGAAAGCTGTAGGCCCTGCCCTCAAATTGTTTAGGGTGGAAGGAAATGATGAGAAACTAGTCAAACCTGGCCTGCACTCCTAGGGTAAGTGCAGTGGTCTGAGAGGGAGTTGGGCAGTCTGGGTCCTCCTTTGTAAGGTCATACCCAAGGAGACTGCGTTTCCTGAGCTGAGCACACCATTTCATTATGGCATAATTCCAGTTTGGTGCAACATAAGTGCACTGGGAAAACAGCAGTATTGGTTAGCCTTGGGTAATGGTTTGTAGGCTGATTTAAAATTTTTTTTGATGTAGGCCGGGTGCAGTGGCTCATGCCTATAATCCTACTACTCTGGGAGGCTAAGGTGGGTGGATTGCCTGAGCTCACCGGTTTGAGACCAGCCTGAGCAAGAGCAAGACCCCATCTCTAAAAATAGTCGGGCATTGTTGCAGGCACCTATAGTCCCACCTACTTGGGAGGCTGAGGCAAGAGAATCTCTTGAGCCTAAGAGTTTTGTTTTTTTTTTAGACAGAGTCTTACTTTGTCGCCCTCAGTAGAGTGCTCTGGTGTCACCACTCACAGCAACTTCCAGCTCTTGGGCTTAGGTGATGCTCTTGCCTCAGCCTCCCAAGTAGCTGGGACTATAGGCGCCTGCCACAACACCTGGCTTTTGTATGTTGTTGCTGTTGTTGTTGTAGTATGGCTGGGGTTGGGTTTGAATCCTCCACCCTCAGTATATGGGGCCGGTGCCCTACTCACTGAACCATAGGCACCGCCTGAGCCTAAGAGTTTGAGGTTGCTGTGAGCTATGACGTCAGGGCACTCTACCGAGGGTGACAAAGTGAGACTCTGTCTCAAAAAATAAAATAAAATAAAAAATAAATAAAAATTTTTTGGTGCCTATTTATTTGATTTGAATAATTAGGGCAAGTGATGGCACCTGTAGCTCAAGTGGCTAAGGTGCCAGCCACATACACCAGAGTTGGCAGGTGTGAGTTTTGCCCAGGCCTGCCAAACAATGACAATTACCACCAAAAAATAGCCAGGCATCGTGGCACGTGCCTATCCCAGCTACTCAGGAGGCTGAGGCAAGAGAATTGTTTAAGCCCAGGAGTTTGAGGTTTCTGTGAGCTGTGACACCACAGTACTCTACCAAGGGCTATAGCTTGAGGCTCTGTTGCAAAAAAAAAATTGAGGCAAGTGTGGGTTTTTGCTTTTTACCGGGGCCTGGGAAAGGCTGGCCTGCACTGTCCCAATAGTCTGTGGCCCCTGCTTCAGGCCCAGCAGGGTGGAAAGTTCCCCTGCGAGGGGATCTGTCTGTCTGTAAGGGTGTCTGGGCCAGAAGAAAATCGGGAGCCAAAAGGCTGAAAGTAGCTGTGCCTCCTTCAGCTGATACCTTCCTTGTTTCTGTGGCCAGGGAGATACTTCGGGGGATTACCGGAAGATTCTGCTGAAGATTTGTGGTGGCAACGACTGAGTGGTTACTGGCCGCTCACTGCTCCCACCTGCCACCGCAGTGGTGACAGGAAAAAGGCAAAAAGAATGTCTGTTTCTGACAAATCCACAAATAGTCCCAAGGTGTGCCGCCCACAGCGCCGTGACCCTGTCACCTACCCTACTGATCCACGTGTTGTGCTGAGGGACCTGGGTCGGTCTAGCACTCAGGATGCCTTTTCCACTCCACACCCCCCCTCTCCCCCCAGCCTCTTGCTGCTAAGTAGATGTTTTATTTCCTACTCTGGCAATCATTGCCCCTTGCTTGTGGCTAAGACTTGGCTTCATTTAGTCATGTAATTTTATATTTTTATTTGGAGGCATATTCTCTCTCACAGTCGTTCCAGCCAAGATGCCTACGAGTCTGTTTGCTGCGTACACATTTCTGGTGAGAGTGATTGGGTGGGTAGAGTGCTGTGTCCTCACTGAGTAGAAAAAGGGAGGCCCCTTAAGGTTAATTTTTGTGTCTGGTGAAAATGTGTCATGAGCTTTGTTATTGCCAAACTCATTCCTTTTTAGACAAAAGAAAAAAAGACCAGAAAGTCATCTGTTCCATCTTCCATGCAAAACCACGAGAACAAAGCCGGTTCCCTGGCAGTGACAGGGCTTCTTGTAATATGGAATGTGCCTTAAACCTGAATGTCTATAGCCAAAACCTGTTTCCAAATTAAAAGCCAGCCAGCTCTGGAACATTCTGGAAATGTCTTTTTGGTGCCAGCTTGTTTTCTTCTGCTTCATGATAATACCCCATGGCTTAGGGTTCTGGCCTTATTAGCCAGTGAAAATTCATGTAATTTTAAGTAGATGTGTGTGCTCAGGAAACCCTGAACATAACTGATTTGTAGGGCCTGGGCTGTAAGGACTTGAGAAAGGGGGCTCCTGAAATACATACCAGGGCCCAGACACCAGAAGGGCACAGGGATCTAGGTAGGGCACAGGTGTATTAAAGTCCCCTAAAGGCGAGGTGGGAAGAATGTGGTCCCTCACCCAGGTCCTGAAGGAGGGGCACAGGTGGGTAGAAGGGTGTGTACTAATTCCTGGGTCTCCGTAGCCAGAGAGGAGGATGCAGATGACCCAGAGAGACCCAAGGCCAGTGCCTTCTCTCAGGGACCCTCCAGTCTAAAAGGTGCTCCTGGTCCTGGTCCCTAGTGGGCCCTGTGCCCTTCAGTTGATAGTGTTAGGAAAGGGAGAATCCAGAGGGACAGTTTCTAGGAATCATGGTGCTATATCCAGAAGCTCAGAGCTGGCCTTGCTGGTCAGGGGTCTCCACTCCTTTTCCAACCTGCGTTGAAAAAGGGGAGTAGGTGGCACCTGTGGCTCAGTGAGTAGGGCGCCGGCCCCATATACTGAGGGTGGCAGGTTCAAACCCAGCCCTGGCCAAACTGCAACAAAAAGATAGCTGGGTGTGTGGCAGGCACCTGTAGTCCCAGCTACTCTGGCGGCTGAGGCAAGAGAATCACCTATGGCCAGAAGTTGGAGGTTGCTGTGAGCTGTAATGCCAGGGCCTTCTACCAAGGGTGATAAAGTGAGACTCTGTCTCTAAAAAAAATGAAAAAGGGGAGTAAAGTAGATGAAGCCTGCTGGGCCCTGGTGGGGGCCTGAGTGAGTTGCTTATCTGGAGAGTAGACTTCTCTCTGCCCCGAAACACAGTGAGAAGAAGGGTGACACCCAAGGGGCACAGAGCAGCCATGAGCTGGGCACGAGCCTGGTCTACTAGGCTGCCTTCTGACCCAGAGGCTGGTGTGAACGCTGAGATTGATGCAGGTCCTGGTCAATAATCAGCTCTGCCTCAGTATCCTCGCCTGGAGCCCAAGGTGACCACCCATGGTCTCCAAGAATCCCTGTCCTGTGTCACCCACTTGCCTTTGGGTGCCAGCTGGGATCTGTCTGATGGGAGGAACTGCTTGGCATTACACAACTTGCCAAGACCTTGGGCTGATCCTGGTGGCCTTCTGAGCTGCAACAGTGTTCTGATGTTACCGAATGTTCTTGACATTACTTTGCCCTTTTGTCTGTACCAGAGGTCTCAGTTTGGTGCCCAGCAGGCAGTGTTGTGCCTGTAGAGGCATTTCCTGGGGTCCCCAAAGAGTCTTTTCAGAAATTTTAATTTGTTTCCAATACTTAGACATTGAGAGATTTTATTTTATTTAAAAAAAAAAAAAAAAATTGAAATCCTAGCTTCTTTTGAAAACCCAGAAATTACAGCATTACTGGTCTGCATTCCTGCATGGCTGGAACGGAGCTGCAGCTGCCCCCTGTGCGTAGATTCTTCCTGTTTGCCACAAGACCCCCTACTCCCTGTTGTATCACACCAAGCCCCTGTTACCGATTTGGCTCCTACTGGCCTTTGAGTCTGACGCCTCAGGTCTACACACCTGGGTACCACCTGTGATTTTCCCAGTCCTGGTCCTTCCTGCCTTCCTGGCCTTTTGGCCGTGCCTGAGAGATCTAACCCATGGAAAGTATGGGCTCGAGGACTGTGTGAGTTCCTCACTGAGATCTTGCTAGAGGCAGAGGCCCTACTACCTTTCAAAGTCAGGGAGGTTGGTATCAGCACCGTTGATTTTGATCAGGACAAAATAGATGGGGAGGAAAACAGGTGACCTCACAGGTGATCTGGGAGAAAACACATTGGGTCTTTTCCTGCCTCCTGGATATGTTAGTAAAGTCCAGTCCATGCTAAACATGAGATCTCACTCCTAAAATAACTACTAGAGGATGAAGCATCAGATAAATTTTGCCCTGAGTGAATTGTTAGCAGCTATGGGGGCTTTGAAAGGATCTATTAGGGTTAGGACCAGGACTAGGGTGAGGTGACATTTGTCTCAGGTACACATTTAGGAAAGCAGCCTTCGAGTGCTCACCTTGTGAGTGGTTTGACAGTCCTGAAGTGGGTGGTTTTCTCAAGCCCTGGTGAACATCAGGATCATCTGGGGAGCTTGTTAAGGAGCAGGTCCTGATCCGCATCCTCCCAGATTTTGAGCAGGTGTGGGGCTGGAAGCCACAGCTGTAACCTGCTATAAGCTGATGCCAATCTAAGCAGTTCTGTGGTGAGTCAGAGAACTCAAGGCTACAGGTGCTCATGCAGTGGGCAGATGAACAGATAGCGGGGTATGCTTGGAATTCAGCCAGATTATGGGAGGTGGGATGAATCACTCCTAGCTTTTGGAAGAGGAATCTAAAAGATGGGCTTTTGCAGGTGCCCATAGTCAAAGTGACAGCTGAATGCCATGCCATGTCCATCCTCTGTGAGCCTAGGCAGAGAATTATAGTCTTAGCCTAGGACCTGGCCCCTCATTTCTGCCATAGGCTCTTTCCTCTCCTGGGTGATATGTATAAATGGACTGAGACTTGCAAACCAGTCAAGCTAGATACATTTCCTCAGGCATGTAAAGGCTTACATTTTCATCCCATCAAACCTGAAAACACTCTCTGCCTATGTTCCTCTAAGGAACAGGGACATCATAACTCAGTCCCTTACCTGTCCCCATACAGAGTTCCTTTTTGGTAAGAGTCAGTCACGCCTCCTAACTCCACTGGGGGCTCTTACTCTAGGAGCTTCTGCTCCTTGGAAAGCTGCCCCTTGGCCTAGTACTGGTGGTTAGCTTGAACCTGGTTTCTTCTCAACAGTAAGAGCTGTTACAGGCCTGAAGGAAAAAGAACTGTGGCCAGGGAATCTGTCCTGATCTCAGCTTACCTACTGGTTTGCTGAGTGACCGATACATCAGTTCTCTTCTTTGGGCCTTTGTGAAATGAGGGGTAGACTAGACCTGAGCTGAAATTTCAATGTGGTCAAAACAAAAATGGTGGAACAGCAAGTCTAAAAGTCTGCCCTTTCACAAAAGCAGCAAACAAGCTGGCCAAAACTGTCAGAATCAACTTTATTTGAACTCTGGAAACGAATCGAAAGTTTATAGCAACTGGGGAATGCGTAAGGAAAAAAAGAAAGCCTGAATTCAGTAAGAGTTTTGTTTTTTTGCTCACACTAGCCCCATGCCCCCCCTCCCCAGTTTGGCAGAGCATTGAAAACAATAGTTACATTGGAAACATTATATATGTTCCTAGCACTGGAAGAGGCAGAATCAACCTTATTCTCAAGAAGTTTTTTTAAATTTTATTTTGGTTTGTCAAGTTGCTCCCTGAAAGATGGGTTCCAATGACTTGCTTTTATTTTGCCTTAGAATTCTAAAGGGAAGGTGGCAACCTGAGAGGACATTTCAAAGTCTGTATTTAACCACTGATGCTTGGAGGCAAATGGGACAAACTGAAAAGCTTGAAAGGCTAAGAAAAAAAGATTCTTTGGAGGATTAAGAGCTTTAAAGAACTCCCATATATATGCTCTGGGAATCTAGAAGGCTACATACATGTGGGCTGGGCACATGCTTAGAAAAGACTCAGGGACCTGTCCTCTCATTTCTAGCTGACCTTCAGGCTGTGCATGAGCAAGAAGGTGAAGGCAGTTATAAACTGCCTGGCTGAGTGCTGAAAGGAGTGCCCAACACACGGAAAACACTTCTGCAAAGACTAGGAGGAGGGGTTCGTTTTTGTGGGTTTTTTTCTGGGGCAGAGTCCAGGTGTTTATAGACATCTGTTAAATCATTAGCTGACCACTAAGCTAATTAAACAGAGACTTAAGTGGTCATACCAAAGAATGAAAAACTAAAAATTTAGTTCAGAAAAGTAAAAAAAAAAAAAAAAAAAAAAAATACTACAACAAATATGACAGCAAGGGGGCAAAAATTTGATTTCCAGAGTTCCCACATTATAATAGGAAAAATGTCCAGTTTTCAGCAAAAATTATGAGGCATGCAAAGAGACAAAATAGGGCTCATACATAGAAAAAAAGTCTGTAAGTAGAAACTGAGGAAAGCCTACAGATTGGACTGAACAAGGACTTTAAATCAATTATCTTAAAAATGTTCCAAGACCTAAAGGAAATTAGGAGAATGATGTCTCACTGAATAGAGAATGTCAATGAAAAGACTGAAATTATAAAAATGAACCAAATAGAAATAGTGAAATTGAAAAGTACAATAAAATGAAATATTTACTAGAGAGGTTCAAGAGCAGATTTAAGTAGGCAGAAGAGCCTGGACACATTTGCTTACACCTGTAATCCCAGCACTTTGGGTGACAGAGGTGGGAGGATCACTTGAGACCAGGATTTTGAGACCAGCCTAAGCAACATAGTAAGACACTCTCTCTATAAAAAACAATTTTTTAAAAATTAGCCAGATTTCAATCCTATAATTCCTCTACTAGGTTTATACCCAGAAGACCAAAATTCACAATATAACACAGACATCTGTACCAGAATGTTTATTGCAGCCCAATTTATAATTGCTAAGTCATGAAAGAAGCCCAAGTGCCCATAGACCCACGAATGGACTAGCAAACTGTGGTACATGTATATCATGGAATACTATGCAGCCTTAAAGAAAGATGGAGACTTTACCTCTTTCATGTTTACATTAATGGAGCTGGAACATATTCTCCTTAACAAAGTATCCCAGGAGTGGAAGAAAAAGTATCCGATGTACTCAGCCCTACTATGAAGCTAAACTATAGCTTTCACATTAAGGCTATAACCCAACTATACCACAAGACTATGGGGAAAGGACCAAGGAAGAGGAAGGGAGGGGAGAGGTTTAGGTGGAGGGAGAGTAATGGGTCGGGCCACATCTATGGTGCATATTTTTATCTATAATTAAAAAAAAAAAAAAAAAAACAGAAAAAACCCATTTGGGTTTCAGCAAGAGACTTTAAATACTTGCCCCAACAAGAAGGGGATTAAACCTATTAACTGCCAAA
>CAUYPK010039220.1:0-11065 GCA_963574355.1 Loris lydekkerianus | reverse complement strand
TAGATCTTTCTCTGGTGCTGTTCATTTTTTTGTGTAGTCTCATTGTTCTGTTTGGTATCCTCCTTAAAAAATGTCCTTGAAAAATTTTTTTTTTTTTTTTTTTTTTTTTTTTTTGAGACAGAATCTCACTTTGGCATCCTTGGTGGAGTGCCATGGTGTCACAGCTCACAGCAACCTGAAACTCTTGGGTTTAAGCAATTCTCTTGGGCTTCAGCCTCCCAAGTAGCTGGGACTACAGGAACCCACCACAATGTCTAGCTTTTTTTTTTTTTTTTTTTTTTTGCTGTTTTTTGCCAGGGCTGGGTTTGAACCCGCCACCTCTGCCATATGGGGCCGGCGCCCTACTCCTTTGAGCCACAGGCGCCACCCTGTCTGGCTATTTTTTTTTGTTGCAGTTGTCGTTGTTTAGCTGGCCTGGGCTGGGTTTGAACCCGCCAGCCTCCATGTTTGTGGCTCACGTCATAAGAACTATGCTATGGGTGTCAAGCCCTTGAACATTTTTTGTTGTATGAATCTTCTAATGATTAATTCTTTAAGCTTTGGTATGTCCAGAAAAAAATATTTATTTTAGCTTCATTTTTGAAAGATATCTTTGCCGCAAATAGATTCTAGGTTGACAGTTTTTACCTTTAAGTACTTGAAAGATACTACTCTACTGTGTTCTCATTTGTATTGTTTCTGGTGAGAAATCTTTCATCCTAGTCTTGGTATGTAGCATAGTCTTTTATTCTAATCTCTGCACATAGCAGATCTTTTTTTCCCTTTGGCAGCTTTTGGCATTTTACTCTTTATTACTGATTTTGAGTAATTTCATTATGTTACATCTTATAGTTTTCTTCCTATTTTTTGTGCTTGGGTTTTCTTGAGCTTCTTAGATCTGCAGTTTTATAGTTTTCATTGGTTTGGAAAGTTTGGGGCCATTATTATTTTATCTGTTCCCCATCTCTCTCCTTTCCTTCAGGGATTCTAGTTATCTCTACCTTAGACCACTTGAAGTGGTCCCACATCTCACTGATACCTTTTGCAGTTTTTTGGATTCTTTTTTCTTTTCTCATTACTGTGGTTCTAAGAGTGAAAGATATTCCAAAAAGGTGTACTCAGAAATTACTCTCATTTCTCACTTTCCAGTTCTCATTCCTCTCTTCTTTCTACCTTTTTCTGTCCACTCCCATTAATGGTAGGTAACAAATCTCTTTAGTGTCTGCTTTATATTTTCTATTTCATTTGCATAGATGATCAGAGATGATGCGTATTTTCTCGCATTCTCTTCTTTTTTACAGTGAGAGTAGCATATAGTCATTTTGTTTCCTTTTTCACTTAATATACCCTGGATCTCTCTCCAAGAACTCTCTCCATTGAGATCTTCATTCTTTGTTATAATACACCAGTATTCCATTTTATGGATTTGTCTTTATTTAGTCATTCTTTTATGTATGCATATTTAGGTTGTTTTCAATATTTTGCCATTGCAAAAAATGCTATAGTAAATAACTCTGTGCTTATGTATTTTCATATTGTTGGAGGGATATTATACCTAGTAATGTGATTGCCGGGTCAAAAGGTAAGTGTGTTTGTAGTTATGTTAGCTGTTGCCAAATTCTCCTTCAGAAGGGTTGTACCCGTTTGCATTCCTACCAGCAATATATGAGAGTGGCTCCACAGCTTCACCAATACAGTGTGTAGTAAAAAAATTTTTTAGTCTCATAGATGACAAATAGTACCTCAATATTCTTTTAATTTGTCATTCTCTAATTATGATTAAGTTTGAACATTTCATATGTTTGAGGGCCATTTTATATTTTGATTTCATGTCTTTTTCACATTTTAATATTGGTACAATATTCTTCTTACTTTTTCTTCCTTTTTTTTTTTTTTTGAGGCAGAATCTCACTTAATCACCCTGGGTAGAGTACCGTGGCACCACAGCTCACAGCAACCTCAAACTTTTGGGCTTAAGCAGTTCTCTTGCCTCAGCTTCCTGAGTAGCTGGGACTAGAGGCCCCAGCCACAATGCCCAGCTATTTTTATATTTTTTAAGCTTTTGCTCAGGCTGGTCTCGACTCCTGGCTCAGGCAATCTGCTCCCTTCCACTTCCTAGAGTGCTAGGATTATAGGCATGAGCCACTGTTCCTGGTGTTGGTATAATATAATTAACTGAACTATAAAGCACAGGTTTTGGGAGGTTTTGTCCCTTTATTTTCAAGCATATATACTCCAGATATTTTTCCCATGTTTCTCAATTGCTTTGTTTCTGATTTTTTTTTTTTTTTTTTTTTTTGTAGACAGAGTTTCACTTTGTCACCCTCAGTAGAGTGCTATGGCGTCATAGCTCACAGCAACATCATACTCTTGGACTCAACCAATTCTGTTGCCTTAGCCTCCCAAGTAGCTGGGACTCCAGGCACTTACCACAACACCTGGCTATTTTTAGAGAGAGGATCTCGCTCTTGCTCAGGCTGGTCTTGAACTTGTGAGCTCAGGCAGTTTACCCACCTCGGTCTCCTAAAGTGCTAGGATTACAGGTGTGAGCCAACACCTAGCCTGTGATGATTTTTTTTGACCATGAAACCTTTGTTTTTATGTAAATAGATCAGTCTTTTTTATAGCCTTTGGATTTTGTGGCGTTGTATAAAGAAAGGCTTTAATTGTAAGTACATCCTTTTAGTACTTGCACAGGTTAAATTTTTGCATTTAGATATCTAATCTAAATGAAAAGTTCCTTTATGGAATTTTTTGTGTATATGATATTAGATATAATTTGATCTTTTTTTCCCTAAATGATTACTCAGAATCCCAGTAATTTGCTGGCTCTGTGACACTAGGTAGGTTAGTTAACTTTTGTGTCGTAGTTAACTCATCTGTAGAGAGGAGATAATGATGGAATGAACCTCATACGTAGGTTATTTGGCTTGCTTGAGTGATACATTTAAGTGCTTATCACAGTTCACATGATAAGCCTTCAATAATTGTTAACTGTTATCTTAATAACTGTAAGAGTTTTTGTACATCAGTAAGGTAAATGCAAAAACTCCAACTCATAAATATGCCCAGAATGTAAGAGGTTAACCAAAAAAGGGAAATCCAAATGGCCACTGAACATATCTAAAATATTCTAGTTCATTAAAAAGCAAAGGGATGTAAAAGAAGACAACAGTGAAGCCCCACCCATTTTTCATTTATCAATTTGGCAAATATATTGAAACTACCTTATTGGTGGTACTTGTGAGGAGACCCTGAGATAGACATTCTCATATATTGCAGGTAGAAGTGTATGTGGATAGAACTTCCTTGAAAAATAATTTGGCAATATAGTTTTGCCTTTTTACCTTGTGATTTTATTTCCAGATCTGCCTTAAGGAAATAATCAGAGCTGTAGATAAAATTTATTAAGTTGTTCATTATAGTATTATTCATATATAATATAGAAGAGTTAGTAACAGTATAAATTCCCACTAGAGGACTATTTTATGAACTTTAGTACAATCTTTAGTTTTTGTATATACCATAGAAAAAAGATTTGAAGAAAATATACCAGAATGTTAACAATTCCTAGAGATTATAGGGGGTTTTTATTTGTTCTACAATGAACATATATTACTACTAAAATAATCAGAAAAGATACTATAAATGGAGGGAATTAAAATCACTTTTTTTTTTTCTGGAGACAGGAGTCTCACTTTGTCGCCCTCAGTAGAGTATTGTGGCATCATAGCTCATAGCAACCTCAAACTCTTGGGCTCAAGCGATTCTCTTGCCTCAGTCTCCCAAGTAACTGGGACTATATGCACCTGCCATAATGCCCGGCTATTTTTAGACAGAGTATCTTGGCTCAGGTTGGTCTCGAACCTGTGAACTCAGGCAATCTACCCACCTTGACCTCCCAGAGTGCTAGGATTATAGGCGCAAGCCACCGCGCACATCCTGGGAATTAAAATTACATTTTGAAATTTTGAACCCTCTGGGCACTAGGCCCTGCATGTTAAGTTTTGATTAGCATTTAGCCTAACATTATGCATCCAAAAACTGATAATTACTTTTTTTGTTTCTCTGGAAACTTCTGTCAGTGTACTTCTAAATTCTCTGGATTCCTCCTCATTGCTGATTTAAAATTAGTATATTAGAATTAATATATATTAGTTTATTAGACATGTAGAAAAAAATTTTAAATAGAATTTTTAAAATCTCTGCATGGTTAGTAACTTAGACCATAGATTATAGTCCATTTTCCTTTCAGTAGTTAAACAGTATGCTGTTTATAAATTTGAAAAGCAATTTTTTTCTAACTTTTCATTTTTGTTTGCAGCCTTTTGTCTTTTTTCTTTGCTTTTTTTTTATTTGCCACTTGTTCCCAAAATTCATGTTGCTGTCTACCACACATCTTTCCATGTTCTTATAATAATCTACAAACATATACATCTCTCTGTCTTCTCCCATACACATACAGTATGTACTGTCCTGAAGGGTGTGTGACATACATAGTTTAGGGGTTTTGTGATCGTTTTATAAAACTGTGGTCTTAATATATACAACGTCGGCTTCTTTTTAGCCATTCAGAAGTTACTTCAGTCATGGAATGATTTCCAGCCACGTAACTGAAAACAGGTAAGGTTCTTTCTCAGGGAAAAAGGTTGACTAATGATAGAGAAAATGGAATTGACCAGGGGGGTGGATATGGAGCAGCATTCAAGTGCAGAAGGTAGAATCAGGAAAATATGTTTACTTTTGTCACAGTAGGGTAAAAAATTTATAGTCTGTAAATTCATCTGTTTCATTGCTTTTATATACATATAAGTTTGTACATATTTATACATATATACACATACTTATACATATATACATGTAATTTTATAGTGTATGTATAATTATATAGTATATTGTATAGTGTATGTGTAATTATAGAGTATAATTACATAGTGTATCTTTTACTTTATAAAAAATTATATCCTGCTAAAATCTAAAGAAAGGAATTTTTAAATTTTATTCCTTGCCTAGGAAAACAAGATGAAGCAGAGTGTCCAAGTATTAGGCAGGTTCTAGCCCAGGGGTCCTCAAACTACGGCCCACAGACCACATGCGGCAGTGTGATTATATTTGTTCTCGTTTTGTTTTTTTACTTCGAAATAAGATATGTGCAGTATGCATAGGAATTTGTTCATAGTTGTTTTTTTTAAACTAGTCTGACCCTCCAACAGTCAGAACGGTGAACTGTCTGAGGGACAGTGAACTGGCCCCCTGTTTAAAAAGTTTGAGGACCCCTGTTCTAGCCCATGAAGAAGGATAGAGCAATGAGGGTTCTGAAGTGTTTCCAGCCATCTCTCTCTTGTTATGGTCGGTGGGATGGGTAGAGAAGAGTAGATATTTCCTCTTTTTTCTTCCCCCCATTTCCAATTCAGTCTGATAATGAGAAAAACTTCTCTGATACTCAGAATCATGTTTTTCTGCTCAGAGTACCACTTAGCTTCAGAAAAAAAAATCAGTCATGTGTACTTTTAAGAACCCCTATTTGTGTAGCTTTAGGTGATATTTTAAGAGTGATGAAAAGAAATGTGAAGAATTTGTCACATGACACACACAAAGGGCAACTTAGGGAAAAGGTAGGGGATAATGTCATCACATGCAGGGGGTGCCAAGAAAAAATGCTTACGCATTTTAAGAAAGAAAAAAACTGTTAAAAATTGTAATACTCAACATATACTCAAAACAAAAGATTAATACAAGTCATTTGAACACTTCTTATAATTGCAGAAGTCAAACATGACTCAAGTATTACAGTTTTAATACCAATTTTTACTTTCTAAAATGTGTATACCTTTTTTGGCATTCTCTGTACTGAAAGCATATGATAAACCAAGCAAGAGAGAAACATGATTTAAAAAAAAAAAAAAATGGCAGGCCTCCTTTCCCTGGCAGTGGAGGCCTGTTCACTATTTATAGCTAGTGCATCCTGCTTTGTAAAGCTTTCTTACTCTGGAAAGCTTTCTCTTCCTCAAGAAACTTTGTTTCATGTTTGCCTTAAGAAAATAAAAATAAAGCAAATACGTACCACAAAGGGGAAAAGAACATGGCACTGTGAGGCCCATCACTGGGGAACTTGGCCTCCTCTGGGGAGAGCTGAGTGATGAGTGGAGATAACTGGAAGGAGAAGGAGGAACAGAGACCCTGAGATAAGGACACAAGGTCCATAAAAGAAGATGGGCTTGGCTGGAGTGTGGGCATTGGGGAGCGTGGCTTTACATGGAGCTGAAGTTGACTAGATCATACATGTCCTTGGCAGCCATGTATAAGATTTTTGGCCTTTCTTAAAATAGCATAAAGGCAGCAAATACTTTGAACTTTTAAAAGATTATCATTACTGCAATATGGAGAATGGATTATGGGAGCTCAAGAGTGGAAACAGGGAAACAGGAAGAGCTGCAGTTGTCCAGTGAAGGAATGATGATAGCATGGGCTAGGATTGTGGCCATGTGGATAGAAGGTAATGCCTAAATAGGAATGATTTGGGGGAGGCTGATTTGATTTAGAGGCTGAGGAAGCAGAAGTGAAGAGGTTCTCAAATCTGGCATGGTCCCTGGCAACAGATGGCAATGCCATTTACTTATTGCAAGAACTAGATTGGGAACAGACTACAGGGTACACCATGAGAGCAGAGAGCAGAAAGCAGAGAGCTGAAAACTGAAGGTAAATTCCTAGGACCATTCAGTGGCCATGTAGAAGAGATAGGGGAGACTGAGAGGTAACAGTTTCTGCAGTGGAGGGTGTTAAGTGCTTCTGAGAGACTAAGGAAGGAAAGAAGGAAAGGCTGAAGACTTGCCTGTTGGATGTGTTGTCTGCTACATGAAAGTCATTTGGTGAGTTTGGCAAGAGCTCTCTGAGTGAAGTGACTGAGAGGGTTGATTAGAGTTGGCAAAAGGTGGAGGAGGGCCCTAATCCTGTCTGATCATTTAATAGATGTTTGAGACACTGTCTTTGTGGTCAGTTTTATGTGTTGTACTCCTGTCTTAGTCCATTTCTGCTGTTGTAATAAAATATCACAGACTGGGTAATTTTTAAATAAAAAATTAATAAGAAAATGGGGGAGGGGATAAAGTCCAGCCAAGAGAGGAGAGAAGAAGGGACAGACACAGGGACAAGTAGGCATAGTAGTGAGGACATCTGCAACCCTCCTTTCCTCCTCTCCTGAAAGTTTCTGGAATTGGTACGGTCCACTCTGAGTATCACAATTACTATCATTCTTTTTTTTTTTTTTTTTTTTTTTGCAGTTTTTGGCCGGGGCTGGGTTTGAACCCGCCACCTCTGGTATATGGGGCCGGCACCCTACTCCTTTGAGCCACAGGCACCACCCACAATTACTATCATTCTTTAAAACTTGTATTTCTTTCTTTCTTTTTTTTTTTTTTTTTTTTGTAGAGACAGTTTTGCTTTATCGCCCACAGTAGAGTGCTGTAGTGTCACACAGCTCACAGCAATCTCCAACTCCTGGGTATAGGTGATTCTCTTGCCTCAGCCTTCTGAGTAGCTGGGACTACAGGCGCCCGCCACGATGCCCAGCTATTTTTTTGTTTGGCCGGGGCCGGGTTTGAACCTGCCACCCTCGGTATATGGGGCTGGCGTCCTGCCCACTGAGCCACAGGTGCCACCCTAAAACTTGTATTTCTGTTAAAAAGCTATTTCATTAAAAAAAAAAAAAAAAAAACTATTTCATAAAACTGGAGGTTTGTTCATGACTGCATCATGAATAGCAAAACTTATGGAACGTGTTTCTCAAAAACTGGGACAAGCTGAAAATTTAAGCTTGTTTAGTTATGTCCCTAAATAACTGATCCCTATGGGCCAGTAGGAAGAGTTAGAGATGTCTGGCATCCCTCCTCAACCAGCCAGAAACATTAGATTATATTGACGATTTTGCTTAGACTGCAGGACGCTGCTCAGAAAAGCTCTCAAAGGTCATGGGAAGTTGCCTTGATGAGGAATCTCTTTGCTAACCACATGTTTTTCACCTGCTTCTCTAGCCCTAATAGGCAGCCATTTGTTCTCTTTGGTAATCACTCCACACGAGAAAACCTGAATGCTGGCAACTTTAACTTCCCTTCTGAAGGACACTTGGTACGCAGCACTGGTCCTGGTGGGAGCTTTGCTAAGCACATGGTAAGTGGCTGGACCGCCTGGTGCTTGATTAGTTTTATCAAATTATGGGAGAGGAGAGCTAGACAAAAGGAACTATTTTCAGTTAGTGTGTTGATTTAACCTTGAAGTTGAAGAGTGAAAAGCAATTGGAAACTGACTATATGAATATATACATATACATATATGAAAATTTGAAAATAGACGGTCCTGGGCAGCGCCTGTGGTTCAGTAGGTAGGGTGCCAGTCCCATATACTGAGGATGGTGGGTTTAAACCTGGCTCTGGCCAAACTGCAACAAAAAATAGCCTCTGCCGAGGGTGATAAAGTAAGACTCTCTCTCTTTAAAAAAAAAAAAAGAAAGAAAATATAGTTATTACAAGCCCAAGTTTATTATGTCTTGACTGTTAAACTTAAGGACATAACCCTAGATGATTACTGACAGTGCCAGGGAGAATATTTTTGTATTTGATAGTCTTATTATCTGCTACATGTTTTAAAAGTAAACATCAGGCTTGAATAATTGACTCTAATACTATCTTAGTGGAATTTTAAATATTTTCAAAATGTCCCTGAAAATCAAAAGACCTGGGGTGGTAGTTACTGTTATTTTTTCGTTTAAATTTGGACAACATGAGACCCAAGAGGATGTAGTCTGTCCGGGCTAGACCCCAGATCTGCCTGCAAGTCAGCCAAGGATATAGGGCTTCCAGATGGGTGTGCTATCAGCATCTTGCTGCCTTGCAAATGAGGCCCCATTTTAACCCCAAGAACACACTCTCAGAATACTTAGAAAATGCCATGTTGCATAGGCTTTTCTGTGTAAACTTGTAGACTGCCTGTATTAAATCAAAACTAGAAGTGACTAGCCGGGCGTTGTGGCAGGCACCTGTAGTCCCAGCTACTTGGGAGGCTGAAGTAAGAGAATCGCTTAAGCCCAGGAGTTTGAGGTTGCTGTGAGCTGTGACGCAATGGCACTCTACCAAGGGCAACGGTGTGATACTCTTTCTCAAAAAAGAAAAAAAAAACAAAACTAGAAGAGGCAATGTATGTTATACCCTTTGAAATTGTCACGTGGTTCTTGGGTATTCTCCTTTGGTTTTTGTTTTGTTGTTTTTTCTCCATACATTTCAGTTTAGGAAGTTTCTATTAACCTATTTTCAAGCTCATTGATTCTTTCCTTGGATATGTTTAGTCTACTGAAAAGCCAGTCAAAGGCATTCTTCATTAAAATGCTTTTGACTTCCAGCATTTCCTTCTGATTATATCCTTTTTTTTTTTTTTTTTTTTTGAGACACAGTTTCAAGTGTCACCCTGGGTAGACTGATGTGGCATCACAACTCACAGCAACCTCAAACTCTTGGACTTAAGCTATTCTCTTGCCTCAGCCTCCCAAGTTGCTGGGACTACAGGCGCCCGCCAATAACGCCTGGCTATTTTTTGGTTGCAGCCGTCATTGTTGTTTAGCGGGCCTGGGCTGGATTTAAACCTGCCAGCTCCGGTGTATGTGATTGGCTCCCTAGCCCCTTCAGCTACAGGCACTGAGCTGTAGCTGATTCTATCTTAAAGTTTTCCTCTCTGCTTATATTATTGATCTATTCTTTCAAGTTGCCTACTTCTTCCATTACAGCTCTGAGCATACTAGTATTTATTTTAAATTATCCGTATATAACAAAATAGGAGTTAATATTGGAGACTGGTTCTGATGGTTGTATTGTCTTTTCAGACAGTGTTTGTCTCTTTTCTTTTAGCATACCTTGTAATTTTTTGTTGAAAGCCAAAAATGAAGTATTGGGTAATAGAAACTGAGGTAAATGGGCTCTTTTTTTTTTGGCCACATGCATCGGGGCTGATGGGTTTGAACTTGGCCTGGGCCTGCTAAACAACAATGAAAACAACAACAAAAAATAATTGGGTATTGTGACGGACACCTGTAATCCCAGCTACTTGGGAGGCTGAGGCAAGAGAATCGCTTGAGCCCAAGAGTTTGAGGTTGCTGTGAGCTATGATGCCACAGCATTCTACTGAGGGCAACATACACTCTGTCTCAAAAAAAAAAAAAAAAAAAGTGGTTATAAAACCAGTTTATTAAAATGGGTGAGAATAATTTAGACTAGAGGCCATGGTATTGGCCTTTTTTTTTTTTTTTTTTTTTTTTTTTTGAGACAGAGTTTCAGTATGTCACCCTTGATAGGATGCCGTGGTGTTACAGCTTACAGGAACCTCAAACTCTTGGGCTTCAGTGATTCTCCTACCTCAGCTTCCCAAGTAGCTGGGACTACAGGCATCCTCCACAATGCCTGGCTATCCTTTGGTTGTAGTTATCACCTGTTGTTTGGCAGGCCTGGGCCGGATTCAAACCCGCCAACTCTAGTGTATGTGGCTGGTGCCCTAGCCACCGAGCTACAGGTGCCAAGCCATGGTGTTGGCATTTTTCTTCTTCAGGTTTCTGATCACAGTCAATTCACTGGAGTAGTAGTGTAACTTTAAGACTTAGAATGGTCTTAATGTCACAGTGGTCTAAAGTAAATAAGTCTTGAATGTGAGATTTTATTTTAATCTGGCTGGGATTTGGAGTCTATAAAATGTTTTCCGAAGCTGTTAGGTGCAGGGGCTTTAAATTCCTCTAGTGTTCTTTTATTTGTCTCCCCTGTTGTCTTTGGGTTCCCAGGAAGCTCCTCCCCACATAGTCTTTGCCTTGTAGCTCTTTGAGCAGTAACCCTATTATTTTTTTTATTTTTTTTATTTTTGCTTGCTCATTCGTTTGAAGTACTTTTTTTTGTTGTGTTCATTTTCTTTTTTTAGATGTTCTTCCTCTGGCTATGCTCTGTCCCCTTGCCTTCCCAGTAGCTGGGATTACATGACACCCACCACAACGTCTGGCTGTTTTTGATGTTAGTAGAGACGGGGTCTTACTCTGGCTCATTGCTGTTGGTATTGGTCT